>JAVXUO010000375.1:0-61911 GCA_033065855.1 Escallonia rubra
GACACATCAGCAGCCCTTCCCACAATCTCTTCTGAATCACCTAGCCCCGGGTGAGTTGCCAGGACTTCCTGACGGCCAGCACCCGCAGAGCTATTTATCAGGTCCACGGCCTTAAGTCCAATCTCCTTTGCTTCATTGTAAATGTCATCCAGAGACAAGTTGATCGCCTTAATTTTGTGAGCCATCTTGAGATGAAATAAAAGTGGGTTTTTTGAGAGAAAACGAATCGCGTACCTTGTACTGGATTTGATCTCTTACGGCCACCTGCCGTCTCAGAAGTTCGTACGAAAACTCATCCAAGACAGTGTCAGCGTCGTATGCCACGGCTTTGAGACTTTTCAGCCATGTTTTCACGGAACTCAGCGTCAACTCCTTGCTCTCGGCGTCAGAAAGCAAGTCTTGAATCATCTTCAGCGTTTCAGCTAGCCTTTTGAGCTCCCCCTTGAATCCCCGAGCAAGATTTGCCTCATTAGCTACAAGTGGTAGCACCTTGCTCAGGATCCCTTTGCAGCTTCGACAATCAGGAGAGTTTCAGCCACTATGCAACCCTTTCTGCAACTGCTGCCGAGTGTAAACTAGATGAAGGAATGGCACCACTTTCTGCTCTTGTTGCCAGAAGGTAAAGCGAAAGTGTGAAGAAAAAGACTTGAGGAAAAGTGTCATTGACCGGAGCTTACTGCCTAATAGTCAAACCAACCCCTTGAGGGGGCTCTCTCTCCTTGGGGAGAGGGCTCCGCTCTCCTTCACAAGTCAAATGATAGCCGCCAGGTAGATAAAACAATACTCCAATAAATGCAAAGAAAAATACTAAACTGAACAATGGTTTAAACTTGAAACGTACTTTAATAATTGCAAAACAATAATTTACTTTCACAAATTGATTTTTTCAATAAATAACCTCAACTTGTAAAATAGAAATCATATACACATGTAAGTGCAAAAAAAAAAATAAATTTATAAGTATCAATCATAAGCACCACCTTTTCTTAAGAGTTATTTAGATTATAACAAATTAGAGAAACTCAAAATAAGAAGAGGTCGCGAGTAAAAATATATATATGTTGAAATATATGTTGTATCTTAGAAGTCTGAATTTTTTTTATTCTATACTTAATTAATAAACTTACTTACTACGACTTAACAATGATTATTATCACCCAAAAATATCAACAAGATAAGAATCATAAATCTACTGAGCAAAAACAAAGCAAATTTAAGATACAAATTTTGTAATTTTATCATTATATTTCATCCCCATTTATCACTATGTAGATATAATATTATAAGAATAATCAGCAAGTCGTAGTGGATTTCACCTCATTCAATTCTATAACGACTTGTACAAGACTAAGTCTTTTTAATGAGCAATACATCAAATATAAATTTAAAAATAGGTATTGCAACTACAACGGTATGTCCCCATTCTTTTAAAAAAAATAAAGTAAAAAATATGACATTCTAACTTGACAATCTTTTAGCACTTTGTCTCATCAATTGACTAAAGGATTTAATTTGATTACTAACACTGAAATAAGTTCTTACAAAAAATATTTACAATTGTATGTAAAATAATATTAAATCTTAAAACAAACGTTGTAACTCACATGTTCAAAATTGATTTATGCTTTTAATAGATAAACGAATTTATTAAAACTTTGTGTACTATACTAACTTATATATACTATCGAATGAGAATTTAATCGCAATCTACAAATAAAAGTTTGTAATCTTGCACGATTGCATCATCATATAATGTCAGGTTTAACCTCAAGCATTTTTTAACACTACTAGGAATGCACACCGAGAACTGTTACAGAAAGCAAAGGAACAAAGAAAAGACTCGCGGGTGAATTCGCCTTCTACTGTACCAAAATGCTTCAGAGTTCAGTTTTCCCCTCAACAAGATTAATATTGTGCTTACACACAATGAACAAACTAGACAAAACTTTAAGGAAAAACCAGTTAAGGAAATCAAAACCAATTAGAAAGGGATATCTGACATGCTACTATAACTTGATGGACGAACTTCTTCAATCAGACGTGATTTTGGTTGGCAAAGAAGTATGCCAGAACACTAGCGACCACCGCGAGGGGCAAAATCTACCATCACCATACACTGCTACTGTCACGTTCCAATCAGGTGACTCATAGGTTGCATCAACAAAGATTCACATGATGCTCCAAAACCAGTATCATCTAATTTTACCTGAATTAGTAGTCATTGAAGACAAATATAAGCGAAAATTGCCTGCACCGACTTGCAGTGTACCCAACAATATGGAAGTAAACATGAAAGAAAAATTGTACGGAAATGAGGTAATTCTTCTGGGAACTGCTAGAACATAAAACTTGAAGGTGAAGGTTGATATTGCATTACGCAATAAAGATGCTACTCAACTAACCCTTTGTCACAAACTAGTTGGGCCATGTATACCAGTTCCCAATCCAAACTCCATGCTACCCGGTAATATCAGAACTAAGATGAGTGTGTCAAAGTTGACAAAAAAGTTACCTGCACTTTACAGCAACAACAACATACGCTAATGTCTATGGTACACTCCGTTTGGTAGAGCCTGGGGACGAGGCCTTGCCCTCATTACTGTTTCGTCACTGTGCCTAATCAACTCTGAGAGTCTCCAAGGTTTTTGCCACTTCCATTTGAACTGTAACAACCACTGATGATGACTTCGCTTCCACCTCCACAACTTTCCACCATGCCCTACTAGTGCTAATTTCTTCATGGACAACTGTCCGATTGGAACCATCTGAACTCGAACAAAAACTCTTATTCAGTCAGATGGGAGTGTAAATTTATAATGCCAAGATAACAGGACAGAAAGTTAACCTTTCGTGTCTGATCCATAAAGGCTGCTGACTCCCTGACCGAGCCATTAGCAATGCCTGCAGTATATTTGAGCTGCTTCTGTGCTGGTGCCGAGATAGGAGACAAAGGACCGCTCATGTTATCGGCAAAGGTTTCAGTTTTTGGAGTCCCCCTGTTCATAACACTCTAATGAGTCAAAGATACTAAGACCAGAGAGAAAGAAAATAAGACCCAGTCTCAAGTATTAGTTCCCATGAGAGTTAAGAAGCTAACATATTCATGTACTACTTTCAAACTGAAAGTGAATCTTGACAGTGGTGGTTGTTCCGAGCTCATTCGATCAAACTTCCACCACGAAAGTTGACCCACACATTGATTTGACAACTTAAAGCCCTAGATTTGTGTAAAATGCTTGAAAGTACATAAAATGAACATAAAAGACAAGGCCAATACTAGAAAGTCTGACCAAAGACGAGGTAGCCAATGCAATTGCCAGGGCTTGCTCTCTCAGTTTTAGCTCCTCCTCAACTTCCTTTCTTCTTCCTTCGCTCTGTCAGAGTAAACCTACAAGCTCCTTTAGTTGCTCTTCCATTTTCTTAGTCTCAATTTCNTTTTCCCAAGATTGGCACCTGTTAAAAATGTAGAATTAAATACATCTAGACATGGAAATCATGGTTCTACCAACGATCGGAAAGGATTGAAAAAACACCTCGCTTCTGCGACAGAATTAAACATATATTGAAGCAGACTCTTAGCATCTGACATTGACCACAGCTGATTTCAACGCCCACCGCTAGTGAAGGCATGCTCCCTTTCTTCTGCCTCTGAAAGTTGGGAAGCCATTGCTACAAGTGAGTTGGATGAAATGCTTAGCATGTTCTCAAGTGAAGATATTCTTGCCATTCATGCAATTTGGTGACATGGAAGACGCCCTGAACAGAAAAAATTGGAAAATGTTAACTATAAAGAGAAGTGGAGTCTGAAGTTGCAAAAAATTACAATCACTACTTTACCTAGCAAAGCCACTCTTTCCTCTTGGAAGGCTAAGTCCCGTAGAAGCAAATTCATCAACTTGTCTCAAAATAGCTAATTCTTCTGCCCGTTCAGCTCGTCTGGAGATAGGCGGAAAGTTAAACTCAGAATGGATACCCGATTAGTTAAAGTGGAAGACAGATTATGAAGCTGAAAAATATAACACACTTGGCTTTACTTTTCCTACTCCTGTCAAACTTTATGAACATTTACCATGACTTCTAGTTCGTGATCAAGCCAACGTTGTAAGGATTTCTCATTGCTCTGAATATGAAACTTAAGTCAGTACTTTTGTAGATCAAATAATTGGCAATAATGGCATATTCTGTTGAGAGAGAACTGATACCTGCCCATTTGTTCCATTTCCATTGCTAACACCTGGAAGACACCAGTATATTAGTGAAAAGGACATAAAACGGAAGGACTTGTAGTCATGAGCATCCATTGGTTGCAATAAAGCATACGCATACTGTCCATTTAAAGCACTAAAAATTCCAGAAAGCCTTCACAATATGAGCTCAAGAAAGGTGATTTATGTAAACTACTTCTCGCAACTGCTACTCCACAAGGGAAGACGCTTCAAAGTTGAGCATTCGAAATCCTCGCAAGCAAAGTAAAAACGTCAATGTCAAATATATCATCCCGGCAGAGTCACATCAAATACCTCAGCTTTAGAAGCCAGAGTAGGTCAAGAATGCAATCTCTTTTGGTATTTAACCGTCTTCTTCCTATCTTGGTTACTATAGTTGCCTCATAATTCTAAGAACTCTAAGCAACAATCCAAACTTAAATATTTGGATCAAGCAACAATAAATTAAGACTTGCTATCGTAAGCTAATATTTGTACATTGACCTGATCTTATAATTCAATAACCTAGATAATCTGTTTCTCTACTAGAAGGAGGGGGGAAGTTGAAACGACTATTAGTGTTGATTTGACACTGGTAAAACAAAAGGAACAAAATAAATATTGTTCCTCTACAAGAGAATGGGGTGGGGAAGTTGAACCAGCAAATAGATTTGTCTTGACACTATAATATGAAAACTGAAGCAACAGACTGAAGTATAAGTAATTAAAGAACTGAGGAAAAAGGATCAAACTGATCATCGTGATTGGGTGAGTAAGGAAAGCTAAACCACAAACCCCAAAGCCGCCGAAGCAGCTGCACCGTTGCTGGCAGTTACAGAAGCCAAAGCCCGCCAATCTTGCTCATGTCATCTTTGAAAGGGATTCTCTAACTGCCATCCCCGCAACTTAGATGAAGAAGCCAATCCAAGCTGGGCCAAGTGGACCAGCAGAGCTTACGACTTTCTGGAAATGGTGGAGAAGCTGTCTTTCGTTTACCAGTTGTGTATATAGAGAAGTTCGTAGGACAGGACAATGTTCACGCCCATTTTCTTGCTGCTTGGGCAGATAATGTAACGTGTCTGGCACTGTTCCATCATCTTCCCTTCCCAATCACATTGCTCGAGAAATAAGAAACAACAGTTGTGCATTTACCTCGTTTCTTATATCTATAGAAGTTCTGGGTTCAGCCAAAAAGGAAAAGAACAGAGAAAACGACCTTAGAAGCAAATTACAAACTTACAGCTCCATAAGTCCGTTCTGAGCTCGTTTAAGCACGAATCAGATTACGACCATCTGATGTAAAATAAGATCAACAGGAAAATTAGTGTCCGCGTAATTCAAGGAGTACCCACACATTTGTTTTGGAAGTTAACATTATTCTACCAAACAAATTTTTGTCCAAGAGTTGAAGACTGGCCTAGACCCTGGGGGTTGAGATCAATTAGCTATACCACACGGTAACTGCTAGAGAAAGCGAGAGAGTTGGCTCAGAATAAAACAGCCTTAAGTTGACAGTCTGTATCCAAATGTAAGAGATTCAAAGAGAGAAGAAACTAGAAGGGAGAAGAAACTCACCAGATTAGCTAATCGTTATGCCGTCTATTGTGATATCGAGAATATGTGCAATCTTAAACCACTCTGGGCCACTTCCCTTGGCACATTGTGTTCCCAGCAAGGAGCAACCAGATATAGTCAGATCTTCTAGTTTGCTAAGGCGCTGCATCGCTTCCACAGACGGCATATTCATCAGTTTCCTGCAGTCTAGGAGATACAGCACCCGAAGAGATGAGAGATAGCTAAGCCACTCCGGAAGTGCCTCAAATCCATCAAAGTCCGATATATACAGTTCCTTAAATGCATAGAGTTGCTCAAGTTGGACGGGCAGAGACTTGAGCATAGGCCACACCGTCAGATCTAACGATTCCAGGGATGAGACACATTCAAGCGCAGAAACGCCCACAGGAAGTGGAAGGGTCGGGCCAGGGAAAAAATTAAGCTCCTCTGAGTAGCCACCTATTCTCAAGTCTCTAAGACTGGTTAGGCATCTCAAGTCCGGAGTTGATACCAAAGCAGGGCACGGGGTTATGGTCAATGTTTGGAGAGATGTGCGAACTTGCTATCCACTTGGTAAACAACTTAGGATTTTTCAACTTGAAATTTCCAGAGTCTAGAGAGATGTGAGACCGTGTATGTCTGGGAACGCCTTTAGCTTAGGGCAGTTAACTACAGACAACTCTACAAGAGATGAAAGTGTTTGTAGTCCCTCCGGTAACAAACATAGCTCCTTAAAATCTCCAATTTGTAGTCTCCGAAGAACGTGAGAAGGAGCATATCTGGAAAGACACTTAATCCTTGGACGCCTTCTATCTCTAAGCTTTCAAGGGAAACATGCGATTCCAACCCCTTTGGTAAACATGTCAGCTCATGACAGTATCTAAGGCTAAACTCTTTAAGAGAAGTGAGACCGCCTATTTCATCTGAAATGGAAGTCAAATCCCGCAACTCACTAATTCAAGGCTCTCAAGTGCCACAAGTTTCTGTATAGAGCAAGTACGAAAAGTTACAACAGTCCTGAATCCTCAACTTCTTTAGTGATATATTCTTTCCCAGCAACTCTTCCATTAGTAACTGAACAGGTGAACCTTCTACATATTGCATATACAGAGAGGTGAGAGCACTGCAGCATCATTGATTCCACAACTTGTTAGGTCTTTAATGGCTGGGAAATGACTTGGAACCATTGACAACTTGTAAAGCCCTGTAAGCTCCAACTCCTCGAGGCAAGGAAACACCTTCACAAACGGAGAGGGATGCAAAGCTTCAAGCCATTGCTCTAGGCCATCCAGCTCTACTAGATGCAAATTTCTCAATGCCGGAAACATCGCACCTCCAGCACTAATCCCCTTACCACTACTGGTTGCAACTTCAGCCTTATGACCATAAAATTCAGCACCAATACGTTTGACATTAGTCAATCCTTCTATGTGAAAAACTTGAGACAAGTAAGGTGCCCAATTATTGGAATCTGCTCAGAAGTTTGGCAATTATTAAGCTTGATATCAACCAAGTTCTGAAACACTACTGATGATTGACTCGGCATCATCATCCACGATGAAAAGTTTTCCCCTCTGAAGTTTCAAACTGTCAACCTTTTCAGATTTGAGTGAGGAGTGAGACCTTCTAGCACATTCTCACCGGTGTTCCCTTCTTCAGAGACAACCTCGTTGGTGTTCTCCCTTTCTTTGCCACTCCAGTGAAATTGCAAAGCATTGCTGTGTGACTTCATCAATAAATTTGCATTTTGGCTTCTTCTGTGGTTCTCACGTCCTGAAGCCCAAAAATCTTCAATTCACCTTTGAGGCTGTTCATGCCTTTTAGATCCTCGATTTGGCATCCCTTGTCTCGACTCACAACAAAAAAAGGTAAAGTCTGAAGACAAGTATTTGCCCTATCCCATCAATCATAAAGTCTCTGGTCTTTCCGCCATACTCAAAAATAAAATGTCTCAAGTGGATCAAGTTCCCAAACTTTACAAGGAGTCCTATCAGATACTTCACTCTCAAGGTTTGCAAATTGTAAAGCTTATTGATGGAAACCGGCAGTGTCTTGACATTGATCTTTGAGATGTCGAGATATCTCTCGTGTTTCAGCTTCCCTATTGAGTTTGGCAACTCTTCCATAGCGTGGTTAATCAGAACAAGAGCACGCAGGCATGTGAAGTTTGCTAACATGTTGTTGGGGAGATTGCAATGTAAAAATAGTGTTTGGACTCTTGGAAAACTTGCCTTTGAACTTGCTGTTCTATCTCCTTCTCCAAACCCAATGATATATATACAGCCTCAGAATCCTCATCCACCTTGTTGGCCTCCAATGTTGCGCAATAACCATTGGATGTTTAGGTTGCAAGATCATGCACGAGGTCATGCATCTGGCAACTTGTAATGTTGTCAAACTCATCCTTCACTACATCTTGCAGGAATGAATTCCACAGTAAAATGTCAAAATAATTGCTTCCTTCATCCTCCATCATTGAATTGCTTCTTTCAGAAGGATGAAGCAATCCTAATGCCATCCAAAGATGTATTAAGTTATCCTTGTTAATTTCAGAATCTTTTGGTAGAATAGAACAGCATGCAAAACAATGTTTCAAGGACGATGATGACAAATGGTCATAACTCAACTTCAAGATGCGCCAAATGACTCTGTTTACATTCTCCTGCAATTCCGACAAGTGACTATCTTGGACCGACAACCACTCATGTCTAGACTTCTTAGAGTACGTCAAACCTCCTACAACCTTGATTGCCAACGGCATGCCCCTACACTTTTTCATAATCTCTCTGCCAATCACTACCAAATCACTAGTCTCAATTGCTCCACCATTTGCAAATGCCTTTTGCTTTAACGTTATCCAACTATCATCATCTGACAAATGTTTTAATGGATACGCAAAAGATGTCATAGTTGAAGCAACTGTACTACGGCAAGTGGTCTTTGTTCTCACTAGCACCCCCTATTTCGAGCAGAGCATCTCTCAAGGATTCCCATTTCCCAGGAATCTCATTCCACATGACATCCAAAACAACCAAATATTTTTTTCAATTCAGATGTTTCCGAAGTTCTTTCAGGATTCCTCCCATGTTTGACAACTGGGACTTAGTTTGTGTGAGAGATTGCACCATCTCATTCAAAATCCGTTTGTCCTCAAAATCATTGGATGCAGAAACCCATATAAGTTCATCGAAATGCCTAACCACCCTGTCATTTTTGCAGATCAGCTTAGCAATGGTCGTCTTGCCTTGGCCGGGCATTCCAACTATAGAGATGACTGGTAAACCGTTTTCATTGTTTGGCATAAACAGCATGTCTGCTACCATAGACACATCAGCATCCCTTCCAACAATCTTCTCTGAATCACCTACGCCCGGGTGAGTTACCAGGACTTCCAGACGGCCAGCACCCACAGAGCTATTTATCAGGTCCACGGGCTTAAGTCCAATCTCATTTGCTTCTTTGTAAATGTCATCCAGAGACAAGTTGATCGCCTTAATTTTGTGAGCTATCTTGAGACGAAATAAAAGTGGGTTGTTCGAGGGAGAAAACAAATCACGTATTTGTACCTGATTTGATCTCTTATGGCCACCTGCCGTCTCAGAACTTCTTACGAAAACTCATCCAAGACAATGTCACTATGTCAGCATCGTAGGCCACGGCGTTGAGACTTTTCAGCCATGTTTCCACGGCACTCAGCGTCAAATGCTTTCTCTCGGCGTCAGAAAGCAAGTATTGAATCATCTTCAGCCTTTTAGCAAACCTTCTGAGCTCCCCCTTGAATCCCCAAGCAAGACTTGCCTCATTAGCAACAAATGATAGCACCTTGCTCAGGATCCCTTTTGCAGAATCAATTTCAGCCATTACGCAACCCTTTCTCCACTACCAAGTCTAAATTAGGTGAAGGAATGGCCACCCAAATTGACAACTTTCTGCTCTTGAGAGGGCAATGTGAAAGTTCGAACAAAAAGACTTCAAGGTGTTCAAAATCTAATGGATGCACAATACTCCAAGAAGAAAGGCAAACCCACGTGAAGCTTGCCATCTTTATATGATGAGATGATCCACCCCAGGAGGAGAAGTGTCATCAACCAGAGCTCAAAGCATAAATTCTCTCACAGCACCTAAAAAGTGGCAGTAAAGAGACATGGAGTGATGGAGACGTGCATCTGAGGTGCCGATCACGACGTTCTATGCAAACAGACTACAAGTGCACTACAAAACTCTGTCTCTCTGCGCCTTCCCTCTCTAATCGTCACAAACCCTAGCCACCACCCCCTTAAGGGGGGTTTCTTTCTCCTTGGAGAGATGCCTCCCCTCCTTCACAGGTCACTTTAAGATTGATCGGTAGCTAAGATTTGCAGTAAGCTCGAGCTAAACGTCTGTCTCTCCGTGTCTCGCCGGGAGAGGGGGTTACGGTGGCCGATCAGCGGCGGCCGTATTATGTAAGAAATTATTTTAGCTAATTAACTTCAAATTAAAACATAGAAACCAAAAAAACACCCAATAAATGCAAATAAAAAACAGTAAACTGAAAATTTTAATTCAAAAGTACTTTAAAATAACAAAACATCAGTTTTTCACAAATTAAACTCTTAAATAAAAAACCTCAAACTCTAAACATAAATCATATATACATGTAAATGCAAAAAGAATATATCACAAGTATCAATAGTAAGAACTCTTTCTTTAAGAGTTAATAAGATTACTAGCAAATTAAAGAAACTCAAGAAGAGACAAAAAGATAAGAACCATAAATTTATAGTGCAAAAATAAAGTAAGTTTAAGATAAAAGTTTCATAACTTTATAAAATTTCATCATTGTTTATTACTCTCTAGATACAAAGTAAGAATAATCAGCAAGTCATAATTATTTTCATTTCTTTCAATTGTAAGACTATATGTCATTTTTAATGAGCAATACATCAGATATAAATTCAAAAATAGGTATTGCAACTACAACAATACATCCCCTTTCTTTTAAAAAATAAAGTCAAAAATATGATATTGTAACTTGACAATCTTTTTTACCACTTCACCTTATCAATTGATTAAAGGATCTAATTTTATTTACTAGCACTTAAATAAGTTTTACATACAAAAAATATTTGCAATTGTACGTGAAATAATATGAAATCTTAAAACAAATGTTGTTCAAAATTGATTTACACTTTTGACACATAAAATGAACTTATTAAAACTTTGTGTACTATACTCACCTATATATACTATTGAATAAGAATTTAATTGTTTATTTGTTTGTTTTCTTCTCTCAATTTCATTTATTTGTTTTCTTCTCTCATTTCCTGTACCATAATCTGTGATTTTCGCATTTAAGGATACATTGGTACGAAGAATTTGAAATTTCTTGGTTTCGAAGGACCTGGAATTGTTATTTAGAATCAGAAATAGTGATCATTCTAATTACTTATGCCTTGTATACAGGTGAGGTGAATAAATGCTCTAACCTCTGCAATTCTGTAAGAAGTCTTACATTTTACTTATTTAGATGCTCTAGCTACCTTTTTCAACTAAGTAATTTGATAATTGGAACCATCAGGGAGCCGATCTACATTGCAATTGCATACACATTATTACTACTTTTGCTTTTCTATCGAGGTGGGGATGGTATTGGCTTTGAGGTAAAACTACGAGCAGTGGATTTCACGTGTTACTTATTGGAGAATGTAAAATAAAAAAGGGTAGAAGAAACAATAAATGGAATGATCCTAACTGAGTTTTTGAGATAGAATATAACATAGATCACCGATTGAATCCTGAATCAATCAAGAGGCATCAACTGCAGTTTCGTCCAAATGAAAACAAAGTTCTACCCACATTAACAGGTGGTTGTCCTTTTATCGGTATGAAGAGAGAGACTAGCAATCCACATAATTTCAGATCTAGAATATCTGAATATGCATATCTTAATATTCTTAAAGGAGTGTGATTTGATTTGCAGGTGTTCCATGGACCGAGAGGAGCATAGGATGTTTCGTCTTGGTTTATGGTTGAGCTCCCACTAAGGTGATCAGCCATGCTCAGAAATATTTCATCAGACAAAGCAATGTGTTTAGGAGGAAGAGAAAGTCCAGCTTGTTTGATATAATAGCAGAGGAAGTAAGTATGGTTTCTCTTTCCATGTTCATGCCCCTGTAGCATATGAGGAAAATTTTGGTTCTTGTTACCTACATATATTTGTGGGTTAAATATTTTTTTGGGTTAATTACACTTATGTCTTCAGGGTTTGGGTATAAAACCACCGTCGGAATATGTCCCCTCGTCGCTATTTGATCAGTGGGGCGGTGACCAGAGTGGGGCGGTGACCGGAGTGGAAGGACAGTATTGCGGTGGTGTTTCGGCAACCTTGTTTCGGCGGGGTTAGACTTAGCTAGGTCAGGAGAGGGAGGCTGTGTCGGGGTTAGACTTAGCAAGGTTTGGTGAATAAGGGGGCTGTGTCAGGGTTGGGCGAGGGAAAGTCAGCAGCGTGGTTTGGCTGCAGTGGGGTTGGGCGAGGGAGGGGGCTACTGGCAGGGTGGTTGACGAGGGTGGCAGCCGACGTGGTGGCGGGAGGGAAGCCTTGGTGGCCGATGATATGGTGGTGCCGACGCCGGCGCTGTGCCGATTGGGAGAAGGATTGATGTGGAGTTGGAAGAGATGGATAATGAGGGTTTCAATTTTCAAACCCTAATTTGAACAAAAATTGGGTCTAAAATTGTATATAACGTATATTCCAAATAAGGGTAGTATTAGTATTTAAAAAATATGTACCGCTGACATCAGCGAAAATGAATGATTTTTAATAGATTAACGACGGAAGGATACGATTGATACCTTTTGAAACTTAGTGTCCTTAACTATAATTATACTCAAACCTCAGGAATATAAGTGTAATTAACCCTATTTCTTTTCGCTTCATTTTTCGAGGTTGTGTTTTAATGTAGTTATTATAGTCTTAGATGAGTGCTATGCTACATGTGGATTATGTGGTTGATTTTTGCATTTTTGAGCAAGATCTGATTTATATCTACTTGTGCATAATATCCTTGTTATATTTATGGAATAGTATTTCTTTCTTATATATATTTTTGTCTAATATCAGGACAATTTGTTAAAACTGATGTGGCTGACCTTAGAGCCTTTCATATATGCGCATAGAAATATCTACTTTTTGGGCCTGTACGCTATTTTTGGAGGTTTCTTCTAATATTTTATCTCATTTTTTTCAGTGAGAATTTTATGAAGTTTCTCTCTCATGCTGAATTTCTCTCCTCATACCCTTTTTATTTATTGGCTTATTGAAGACTTATTTTTCTATAATCATCATGTGGTACTTAAAATTAAATGAAACACTAAGGTAGTGTTTGACAGAGTTTTTGTTTTCACAAAAACCACAAGAATTTCAAACACATCCTAAAGGTTTTGAGCTGTAGTTACTGCTACTAATCATTACTTGGTATATGTGCAACTTGCTTGAACAAAATACAGCAAAGTTTTGGCTGGACGATCTCTACAAAAACCAAATTCGATGGTCCAGGCGCTAATCCCAAGGCTGTAACTTCGTGTGTAGAAGATCATGATTATATGGGGCGTATCAAGGAATTGCAGACAAGGTGCAGATCTTTTAATCCCTATACACTTAGTTTATTACCATCACAATGTTTTTGAGTGTCTTTCCATTATATGTTGAAATCACAGTATATTTTTAAATTTGGTTATGTGATGTGGTATTGACTTCATTTCTTTATTTTTTTCTATTTTCCCTTGGAGTTTTTCAAGTCTATAAGTATTATCGTGTTTATTATGAACATATTGAATGCAGTCTAACATCACATAAATTTATTTGCTCCCAAGTTTATATTACCTAAATTTATCGGGGTTTGCATCCAATGCAAAGGAACGAAAAATCTGATCAAAGAGCCTGTCTCCTGGAGCTTTTGTGGGCTACCCAACCGCCAAAAAATGCAGGATTCTCTCCTTTAACTAATCTTGAAAGCTTTGAACCTTTCTCCTAGTTAATGCAAAATGATATTAATGTTGCTCACTATCTATGTCTAGCTTCACCTTGGCAGAAGGTTTAGGCACATCAGTTCCCATGGCTCGTTGTTGACCTAATTATTTTGTTAATCTCATCTAGCTTTTACCAAGAAAGAGAGATTTCTTCTTTTATTTGTCCGTTTAATTCCTTAAACTTATTTATCCCTGAACTTTGTTTCCTCCGTAAACATCAAATTTTGTGATTTGGAAGCTGCTTAAAACACGAAAATAAAATTGCAGGCTAATAAGTGTACCCTGTGAAGTTATATTCAAGATATAACACCTTAAGCAGTGTGAGATTCCCAATCTCTGTTTGTATGGCTCTAGTGAGATCGTTATTAAGCTATGAAACCAGTTCGAGCTTTGATTTATTACATAACGGAGGAGGGATGATGCCTGAAATGAAGAACGATGCAATCAGTTACACGTTTTACCAAAAAATTTTGCAGCCGATGCACCTCTATGCCAAGGGTCATCAGTAACGATCCAACCATTAGTGTAAAGTTAGACTAACAAAGACTCATTAGTGACTATATAGAACCAAAAGGAAAAAGCTAATTTTACATGTCAAGTCATTATTGCCAACATATACGGTTTGAGCATTGTTAATTAGATCCCCAATCTCTTTTGGCATCGGTCCAGATAATTCGTTAAACGCCAATGACATCAACTGAACCTTGTAATATTTGCAGCATAAGAATATCAATGGTTCAGGCTTCTCCTTGCTGCAGCATAAGAATATCAATGGTTCTCGCTATCTTTAATTCTTTGGTACTCCTGCAGCTGATTCACGTGCATCACATCCCCTAGTTCATTGTCATACTAATTTTTGTAGTTTTTCGTACTCAATCAGAATCAACCTTTGTTTTATTTGTCTGATTTAATTTGCTTTTACTTGCGTCTTCCTAACCTTGTTTCCTTGGAGAACATATCAAATTTTCACATTTCTGATTTGAAGACACTTAAGGCACGGAAAATTTAAATGTAGGTTGAGAAATCAATATGACAAGCGAAATCATTTTCCATACATGTCAAGTTATATTCAACATGTAACTAATTGAGCATTGTAATATTCCCAATCTCTGTTGGTATGTATCCAGTGAATGTATTTTTAGGCAACAAAATCAGCTCGAGCTTTGAAAACACTACATAGAGAAGAGGGATGATGCCTGTAAAAAGGAAGATGCAATCACTTATATTTGTTAACGAAAAATGAGGCCTTTAGCGGCCAATTTCACCTCAGGACAACTGTCGAGTATCCAACCTGTAGTGTAAAGAAAATTCACAGAGACGAGCAATCTCATACCTGTCAAGATATTGTTGCCAAGATATAACTGTTTAGGCATTGCCAAGTCCCCAATTTCACTTGGTATTGATCCGCTGAATTTGTTAAATGTCAATGACATGAACTGAAGTCTGGAACATCTACATAGACTAGGCGGAATTTGGCCATAAATATTCGTTGTCATCCAAATATATTTCTTCTAGTCGCTGCAAATGAGCCAACTCATCGGGCATATAGCTGCAAAAACTATTGTTGCTAATGTCGAGGGAAACAAGGAATGCGAGATTTCCAATGTTTGAAGGAATGCTGCCTACTAATGTCTAGGCAGTATCAATATCAAACTTATTACGTATCTTCTGTATCCGAATGAAGGCTTTGAACACGTTCGAGTTAGGAATTACAGGCAAAAAGTGTCCTTAAAAGAGTTTCCAAATTTCTAATGTTTTGCAAGCAAAGAAATGAATGATGCTAATGAAAAGGATCCTTATCCACCAGCAGTAACAGTTTCACTCCTTAACCGATCCAAGAGTTTTTCTCGTCATTTTTCTTGTTTGTGCTCATAATTAACTATGCCAACCGATCATTGTGATAACATAATGGCTAAAGTCCTTGGCCTTTCAAAACAAAATGGTTCTTCACCAACAAAGATTCGACCTGATGAGAAGTGAAACAGAGTCGAGCAATGAAGCCAAAATTCAAACCCGCTGAAAATAAAACATGGAAGAACCTTACATCATATGATTATATGGACACTGGTAGCCGTCCTGGCATCTTTTGGAGATTTATTACATCATCACAGTGCTTATTATGGTGCACCCTGGATACTTTTATCTAGCAGCTCCCTTTAAGATAATTACCTTTGATTTTCTTTAGTGTTGCCAAGACTTCTTTCATGTCGATTCTTTGCTCTGGTGATTCAGCAACACAGCCCACAGCCAACATCAATATGGATGATACACAGTCCACATCCGCCAATGAATTTTCACCTTCTTGCCTCCGCAAATTCCTATCTAGTACCTGAATTACAGCACTTGGAAGGGACTCCTTCACCCAGCACTTTAGGGTCATATGTCCCGCAAACATTTCATCAGTGGGCTTCTTCCCGGTAAACGTCTCCATCAGAATAATTCCATAGCTGTAAACATCACATCTTGTGGATACTAATCCCCCCAGCCCATATTCTACATATGATAACATATCAAAAGAAAGAAGTGAATAATAAAGAAATACAGTAGAATTGGAAACAGCAGTCCATCTAGTTTTTCTTTGAGTGGATGAAATTGAAAAACAATGTGTATCACCTGGTGCTATATATCCAATGGTGCCGAGGGTCATAGTATGTGCCGCCAGCTCTTCCTCATTTAACAGCTTTGTGATTCCAAAGTCACTCAGGTGCCCGATCATATTTTCGTCGAGCAAGATATTGCTAGGCTTCAGGTCACAGTGAACTATAGGTGGTGCACAATCATGATGAAGATAGTCTAATGCACAAGCCAGATCAATCATAATTTCCAACCTTTGCAATATATCTAGGACATAACTGTAAGAATACAACCATTTCTCTAAGCTCCCATTTGGCATATATTCAAGTATTAAGGCTTTGAAATCAGGGTTGGAGCAACTTGTGAGGATTTTGATAAGATTTCTATGGCGAACATTGCGGATTATTTCACACTCCACGAGAAAACTTTTAAGTGCTCTTTCTTGTTGCAATTTGAACACCTTTATGGCCACAACCATCCCATCAGAAAGTACCCCTTTGTATACTGATCCAAAACTTCCATTACCAAGTAAATTGCTTTCATCAAACCCATCAGTTGCTTCTAGTATTTCTTGGTGAGTGATTCTACGATATTCTGCCATTGGCTGTAGATCAATTTTTATGGGAAGTCTCTTGCTCTTTTGGCATCTTATCCACAAAAGTACAAATGTGAAAAGAAGCACAATCAAAGAAATTGCAGATGAAACACATATAATCACCACCTTTTTAAGTGTCTTCAGTCGACCAACAGAACTGGTTTTGCATGGACGAACACCAAATTGAGGCGCACCACATAAAGCTTCATTTGGCAGGAAAGATTGGCTTGTAAAGTTTCCGAATGGTCCCCCACTTGGGATTTTTCCATGTAAATTATTGTAAGACACATTGAAGTATTCGAGATACAAGAGTTTGTCTAAAGACTTGGGAATTACGCCCGAGAGGTGGTTGTGAGACAAGTCCAAGGTTTCCAGGCTCAGTAAAGATTGAAATGTCTCCGGAATAGTCCCCATTAAATTATTATGTTCCAAATAAAGATTTTCCAAGTTCTGCAGATCTCCAATGCTGCCAGGGATATCGCCAGAGAAATTATTATATGATAGATCTAATAGTGTAAGAGCCTTTAGATTCCCAATTTCAAAAGGTAAACTGCCATGCAAAGAATTGAGCGATGCTTTGAATCTTAGTAGAACCGTAAGGTTTCCTAAGCTTGCTGGTATCCTAGCAGTTAATTTGTTGGAACTTAGATAAAGATCTCTTAGAGAACTGATGTTCGATAAGCATGCTGGCACCGGACCGGAAAGTTGGTTGTAACCCAAGTCTAAGCCACTCAAATTAGGGAGTTGACAAAGGTCATTCGGAATGGAGCCTCGCAGCTTATTATCATCAATGTATATCCCTTGAAGCTTCTGCAACCCTTTGATGGTATTTGGAATAATTCCACTCAAGTCATTTCCATATAGACTTAACGTAATCAAACCACTCAAGTTACTAATCTCGTTAGGAATGGTTCCTCTGATTCTACATCTGTATGCATAAAACCTTTGGAGAGAAGCGGATAAATTTCCAATAGAAACTGGAAGGGTGCCAGCTATAGGATTGTCGCTAATCGCCAAGACTCTTAGTTTCTTGCAGTTTGTCAAGGAAGTGATGAAACTCAATTCTGGAGATACTGGTTCACTGATGAAATTGTTCTTCGCCAGAGAAAGGACATCCAGGAGTCCCAGGTTACCAAGTGAGTTAGGGATTATACCATTGAAATTGTTAGCGAATAGGTCTAGGCTAGTGAGTTTTGAGGCATTTGAAATTGAGTCGAGTAAATTTCCAGTCAAGCTATTGTATGCAAGATAAAGAATTTCGAGGTTGGCTAGTTCATGGCCCGCATACAATTGCAGTGTTCCCGAGAGTTGATTGTTTACAGCTGACAGGAGTTGCAGTGTAGATATGTTGAAGATTGTTGCGGGAATAGTACCTGCAAGCTCAAAATTAGCTTAATTATGTAATCTACTTGAACTATTAGGATGTCGTACCATCACAAGAATGAAATGCGATGATCATTCTAGTTAAAACTCATTCCTAACTTTAACCACCAGACAATTAAAAGCGAATGCAAAATTGCATTAGTAAAAGAGTATACAGAATTGCATTTTCTTTATGAATTTTATTTGATTTTCTTATATTATTTTTTACATATATTGTCTTATAACCTATTATTCTCACCGAAATAATTACACTAATTGACACACTTACTATTACATCATAGTAGGGGTTAGCTAAGGAAAATGCATTGTACTAAACTAACTTTTGACTGCTTGCACCAGATTTTACCAACGACAAGAATGATTGCAATGATATTTGAAAAGCATATTTTACATGGACTCGTAGTTTTGGTTTTAGCGAGTAAAGCATGGCGGTGCGGGCGGTCAGACATAACTCACGGACCCAACAGTGGATTCGAGTCGTGACAGTGGATTAGCGTCTTCACGCTATTCATCTTGGTAGGTGGATGCTAGAAAATAATGTACACGCATTTATATTATGCATAAATGATACTTCAATGGAAAAAAATTGTTTAGGCATTTCATAAAGCTACAATCTTCAATAAATCTAAGTCACGAAATTTCATTAATCTCATTCAAGATTTCATGCATCTTATCAACTCAACATAAGTTTGAGTGTGAATCTAGCCTCACAACCTATTAGGCGATCCAAATATGGATATGAAAAGATTCTTTACTAGATTGCAATACACAAAAAAAGTTGAACGAGGATAGAAAGGACTAGAAAATCAGCATATCGGTGAAAATTAGAAATATTTTTACCTTGATGATAGTTTTAGATAGATTGGTATAATTAGTTAGCATGATATTGTAAAATGATATACATTTTTCAATATTTTATGTAGTGATCGTTAATATGATTCTAAATGTCTTAATTAGTGAGATAATTTGTTCAAGAAATATAAAAGCCCGAGTAATGTCGATTAATATCCTTTATCATGTATATATGCACTACCTCATCAATGGAACTCATTCTCTTTTTTTGTTTTTCTTTTTTCAAATTTAAAGCATAACTATGCTAAAATATATCATTGACGAGAAAACCAAATTACATCCCAACACGTACATTTGCACGGGTCAATGTAGCTAGAGAGATTATAGAATTGCTTTTTAATTGCTATCAAGTTGGCTTATTACGCTACTTAGCCCCCTGTCTTGTCTTTGAGCAAAATATTTACTCAACTCTCTAAGTTTCAAAGTTATGCTGGAAGCACATTTGAATTCTTTGAGTTTAGAAGGTACTTCTACCAAGCTTCCCCTCATTTTTCGGTTGACAACGCTCACACGTTGAACACATGATCTATAAACAATAAAAAAGAAGGGGCATAGATAGAATAAACCAGAAAAACTCATTCACAAATTTTCAACCAAACACGCGCCATCGTATCCCATGTCATCAACATAGGCCATACCTAACACCACCATTATAACTATCACACCCTCACCATCACCAGACCTCCATTATCCCCTTAACAATCATCTAGTACCCACTACCATCTAAGTCATGCGGACACTGAACCAGATTGCATCTAATAGTAGTAATAGATTCTTCATTAGGTGAATCAAGACTTACAGCAGTAGCATAAGGTCCAGTGGGGAAATCTACAAATATGTGAAAAAGAGACAAAAGGTTTGAACGAGTAGTGGGTTTGGGTCTTTGACCCAGCATTATGTGGTCATTACCTCTTGCCACTACCAAAGATTGGTAGCCCAGGTGTAGGAGAGGTGATGAATGTAAGCACGGAGGGAAATTATTTTGGTACTGAAAAATGGGATGATGCAATATTGGTGGTGGTGGGTTGGTTGGGTTTGTGGCAATAATGTTAGGTTTTGTTGGTGAGGTCGCAGGTGGTAAGGGGTTTAATGAGGGTGGTGATTAAGGGTGTCGATCATGACCCAAACCCATTTGCCCACCCAAATCCGTCCATTTAAAAGTCACCCAAATTCACCCATTAAATAATTGGGTCTAAATGGGTAAATATCTACAAAACCCACTTATCCATGGGTTTAAATGGTTTTTAAATGGGTAGTACCATTTAAAAACGTTTGATTCATAGGGGTGATGGTGGTGGTTACTTCTAATGCTAATGGATGTGGGTTCGGCGGGGGCAATAGTTGGTTTTGAGTTTGATTGATCATGGTGGTTACAAACGTTTAATGTGATTAGTCAATCACATTATGGGTGGTGATGGGGTAGGATTTTTTGACGGTGATGGGGTGTGTATAGTTTGTGATTGGATGGATTTAAATGATGATTTTTTATATTTTTTTTGGGAGGGGGGGGGGGGGGCCATGATGGCATGTGTTTGGCTGACTATGTTTAGGGGTGGTTATGAGGTGCGTAAGGGTGGTGATGAGGCGGATTAGGTCGATGGTGTTTAGGGGTGGTCACGGGGTGTGTACAGGTGGTTATTGGGTGGATATGGTTGATGGTACTTTTGGATGTTAATGGTTGGGCTTGGTTGGTGGTGTTTACTGGTGCTGATGGGGTTGGTTTGGTAGATGGTGTTTATGGATCAAAATAGGTTTGATTGATTGCGGTGATGATCGTGTTTAGGAATTTGGTGAATGACGGGAGCATGTAATGACTGGCGGTTTATTATGATTAGTAATGTTGGTGTTTAACTTTTACTAGATTTTGATGGACAAGTTATTGAGGAGAAGAAAAACAAAGAAAAATCGAAGGAGGGGAAAATTTGGCTTATTTTTTTTAGTATGTGCTAAATAATTAAAGACGCCTATCACGTAACACGTAGTGAGTTTGAGAACATACCGTGCGAAGTATCGAAAGTTTGGACAAATGATCCTTGTTGTTACGACCTTCCAACACGCTTGATCTTTATTCATATGTATGAAAACAGCTACCAGAGTCGAGTTCTTCATCCATGAATTAAATCCTAGAGCTTGGTAATGTTCTAGAGAGAGTGCAACAGGGCGAGGCATGTCTTGTGTCTTATTGTATTATTTGTCTTGCGATATCTCTAGCCTTTATATAGAGATGATATCAGAAACTTGGTTTGTAATACCCCGAACGTTGGTACTCTAGCCGTTTATTTCATTTCTTTGGCGACGATTTTTATAAGCAACATGTAGTGTCGATTAGCGTGACTGGATTTTATTAGCAATCTTTAGCGACAAATTTTAAGAACCTTAAGTTATAACTTAATATAGCAATTATAATTGATATTAATTGAGGTCACTAGCAGTGATTAGCTCTAACAATATTGTTAACAACGTTTAGCAGTGATTAGTGTAGCGGGGTTAGTTATAAATCTAAATTTAAATCGGGAACTATTTTATAAAATAAAGGATTACAACAAAATCTGATATATATATATATATATGTCAACGCTTTTAGTTTCGAGGTGAAAGATTGATCTTTTATTATGAATGTTATTAATCATAAGCATATGTGTATCTACATATGATCGTTTTATGCCATTACTGGGTATGCATCAGAGTTATTTTCTAGATGGGGTTTAATCCTTAGAGGCCTAAGACAAGCTGCTCTTTTGCCAAGCTAACTTTTGCAAATATCCTCAAATGCCTCTCTTCTTTTCCTTCTTCTAACCCTTCGACCTGAACGTCCTTTAAATGTCCCAGAACCTGTTGATAATTTTTTCTACCGAAAACAGTGTTTTGTGTGTGTTTGTGTGTAAGTAGTGTAGGTGTATGTGTATGTGTATAGGGAGTGAATGAATCAGGTGTGTGAGTGAGTTTGTTTCTGGGAAGAGGGCTGTGCGCAGGGGAAGAAGGGAAGAAGATGGTGAACAGTAATGGGTTTATGCAAAGGAGTAGTACACTGTGCTTGCACAGTTGTACCACGTGGCTGTTGGGTATCGTGCCGTTGTCAAAAAATGCTGGAACTTAATAGGAAGGTTTTTAAGGCAAAATTTTAATTACTATTAAAATATCGTATTTTTCTGATATGGTTTGGTATTTTTAATATTTTCTGCAAATTTAGTTTTTCCAAAAATCATTTGCGGTCTAAAAGATTCCTATTAAATTTGGAGAAAATTACTGTAATGTTTTTTATGACATAATAAGTTTTATTTTCAGTTTTGTAATTTTTAGAGTTGATTTGGTACTAAATCCATATCGCATTTTAGTTAATTAAACGAATGATTTTAAAATGGTTTTCAAACTTTTTAATTTTTGCTTTTAATTTCTATATTATCCTTATATATTTTAAAGCTACTTCAAGAATTATAGGCCATTGTTTTGAGCCAGAAATATTAATAGCTATTTTTTTAGCTTTTCTAGATTTTAAGAAAATTATTTTTAATCTGGAGTCAAACTTAAGGTTTTCTTGCTCATTTGGTTAACCTAAAAATAAGATGGCGACTCGAGAAGACCCCTAGGTCTTTTTTTGGAAGCAGTTCGACACAGCGGCAACTCAGTTAGGACTAAAATACAAGAACTAGACTCTCTAAAAATTGTTATTTATTTTTTATCCTTTTATGTTAGAAGTTATTATTATATGTCTATGTGCAGATGCATTTTAAAGTGTTTCTTTTTTTTTTTCACCGAACACACTCACGTCGTCCCAGCCCACCCATTAGAGAGCAACAGTTGAAACCCTCTAGCTTTTTAGTTGCAAGGTATTTTTTACTATGCCCTCACTTCTATGGCTATAATACCGAGATCCTCTTCGTTTCTAGGTATATTAAGAAATTATCACATGTATCAATGATCACTTGTTATTATCTAGGGCTAATTACACCTATGTCCCTGAGGTTTGGGGGTAATTACACCTATGTCCACAAAGTTTCAAAATGTAACACTTATGTCCATTGACAAACGGAACCCTAAAAATCTTAACGGTTTTAATGAAAAGACTGTATTGCCCCTGTGTTAGAACCTTATTTTTTTTAATGCCATTACTTCATTAAAAAAAAGACTTTATTTCATCTTTCTTTACTCTTAACCACCCCCCCCCCCCACCCCCACCCACCTCATCTGCATCCCCCTTCCCCGTCACCCACCCACCCATTCCAGATCCTCGCTTCTATGGGCCAAATCACCAGCCCCTTCTTCCTCCCCTTCCCTGGCGCCGCACCCCACCTGCCTCACCCTTCCCCGTCACCCACCAGCCCCTTCTTCCTCCCTTTCCCCGGCGCCGCACCCCATCTGCCTCCCCCTTCCTGGCCACCAAGACTTCCTTTCGCCCACCCATTTGGCAGCCACCTCTGTTAGACCACGCCGCCAGCAGCCCCCTTCCTCGCCCAACCCGTCGCAACCCCCTCCCTTAACCAACCCCGTCGCAACCCCTTCCCTTAACCGTGGTGGTCAAACAGGATGAAAACCGAAGTCGTGGTGGTTGGCGACGATGGTCGTCCGATGTGGTCGGCGACGATGGTCGTCCTCCGGGGACCGGTGGATCTGGTCGACGGGTTAGATCTGAATCGTGGCCTCAACCAACCCCGCGCAACGCCACAGCGTCGGAGGTTGGTCTTAACCGTGGCCTGGTTTGCCGCAGGTAAGATCTGGTCGACGACGATGGTCCTCCGGCCCGTCTTCTTCACTGGAAAATTGTTGAATTTTATGGACATCCAACTGAATGTAAAATCATAAATTAGGGATTAATTTGAGAATTAGGGGTTAATTTGAGAATTAGTGTTTGTAAACTCTAATTTAAAAATCTTAATTTTCAAATTAGAGTTTCAAAATCTTAAAGAATTAAGATTTGTTATCCTAATTTAAAATTTATAAAAATTATTCAAAATATATTGTACAAGGGCAGTATTGTCATTTTTAAAATACAAAATGATGAACAGTATATTTTTTGGATGGAACCCTAACGGATGGACACGGGTGATACATTTGAAACATGTTTGGTCACGGAATGTTACATTTTGAAACTTTGTGGACATAGGTGTAATTACCCCCAAACCTCAGGGACATAGGTGTAATTAGCCCTATTATCTATCTGAGCAACGGGTGAGAGGTATCGCGCAAATAGAGCTAAGAGAGTTACCTAAACCGAAGATGGCAATAGCCACACAAAGTGGACCAATTTTGGAATTTTCCTTTGATGATGACATGGGTCAGTGTTACGATGTACAGGCTGGAAAAACGGATGGTACATCATAAATTTGACTACAATTATCGATAAAGTAAAAATTACCAAATAGGTCCCTTTTAACAAGTATAACATACGGTTCACTAGGGGCCAAAATATAGGACTGTGTGAACTAGCTGGTAAACCCTCAGAAAATTAAAAATCCCCAAAAATATACCAGCCTAGTACAATTAGGAACCCCGACATACGTGTCGATCGGTTCATTGATAAACCGATTGGTATATTTGACGGGGTTTTCCATTCATAAAGTCTTCCCAAATAAACAGGCTACTACCCCCTAAGGTTTTACTGGCCGACTTGAATGAATGCTAATGTGTTGTAAAATGTTAAAATATTTAAAAATTCATAAATTTTATATTGTAACTTGTTATGCTGTTTTAAGGTATAAAAGTATTTTATAAGCATTTATTGTGAATTTTGAAGTGTCTTAATGCGTTATTGAGTGTCCAGAGTTATCGGTTAGGTTTAGTTGTTCGAGGGATCTGATTCGATTTTGTTTACGTTAAAGGTATATATATAATTATTACATGCTGTCTGATCAAATAAACAATGCTATTTAATAATCGAAAGTTAAGAGTAATGCAAGTGAATTCATCTTTCATATTATACTTAAGTTAGCCGTGATTAATTTAGGTACTAAGATTATTCTTTGTAGCCTGATAAAATATTTTTAAACTGTTAATATCTTTTTTGTCTTAGGATATGTAGTACACATTAATATATTTTTTAAAATTTTATAATATACTGTATTTTATAAACCGGCCCGAACTTGGCTCGGGTTACCGGACTAGTCAACTATAATAATCCTGACTAACAAATAAATATTATCTTTAGTGGATGGATAATGGGTCCATCAACCCAGTTTATTAACAGTATGCTTATGCACATGCGATTTGTATATCATCACATGCAAAGCATGAAGCTATTTTTGACTGTCAAATGGACAAAATACAGGCAGAAGCCCTTCTTAAATTGGTAAAACTTGAAAAGGGCTTGCTAAATAACTTCAAAATATTGAGCACTTGATAACTAGTTAACTTGACGAATGGGGTTGAAATAGCATGATAAGCCTAACAAGTAAACTATGATGTATTTCTCTTTTGGTGGACTTGTCGCTAACTACCTTTCGTAGTGTACACTTTCGAAATAGTCATTAGTCATTATTCAGCACCTTGCAGCCATAGGTTGCACATTGTTCCATAGTAACAAATCAACAAATTAATTCTGACATTTGCATAAATTGGTCAAGATACAAATATCATCATAAAGCTTTTATCTTAACAAAAGATTATATCCTATATTTTAGTAACAAAGAAAATTTATGGTTTTTCTTGTATCTTCGACAATTATTTTAAGTGTTAAGACATATATGATTGTGGAAAAACAAAAGTTGTAGCATATCCATACGGACCATACCTGTCAAGTGGTTTTGAGAAAGATGTAGCCCCCTAAGCATAGTTAAATTCCCAATCTCTCTTGGTATAGGTCCAGTAAATTTGTTGTTAAACAACCACATGAATTGAAGTTTGGAACATCCAGATATACCCGATGGAATTCGGCCGTAGAGATTGTTTTCATCAAGACGAATCAATTGGAGCTCTGGGAGGTGAGTGCACATGTCGGCAGGAAGACTGCCAGATAGATTATTTCCACTAAAAGAAACTGCACTAAGTGTCGAGATGTTGTAAAATGTTGATGGAATGGCACCGGTTATTTTGTTACTATCTATGATAAACTGCCTCAAGTTTTGAAGATTACCAATGTCCAGTGGAATGTTTCCTTGTAGATGATTATCACGCAAATTGAAGTTCTCAAGCTTTGATAAGTTACATAGAGAAGGCGGGATGGTGCCTGCAAAAAAGGTCAAAGATATAGTGAGCTCAGGTTGCCATTTTTAAGTCGTAATTATAACGACTAAAACTTGTAAAAAAAATAGTTTTTAGTTCTAGATTTGGTGACCAAAATGGAAAAAATAGTAAGCCTCTTTGAAATCTTGTACCCTCGTAGAAATTTGAACCTTGGCAACCAAAACCCCACATCTATTGACTGATAACAAAAGAGAAGTCACAGTTTATCAAAAAGTACAATTATTGAGCATCAAAAAGTGAAAGCTTAAGAGTAATGGGCCCTGAGGTTATTTTCCACCCAACATAAATCTCAAGATTTAAAGACTCAATATGTAAGTCAAGAATCGAATTGTTGAGAATTCTAATCCAAGTTGAAACTTCATTTAGGCCAAAAGAGATAACGATAAGCGTACATCATACCAGTCAAGGCGTTATAACCGAGATACAAGTTCTTAAGCAACTTTAGGTCCCCAATCTCTCTTGGTATTGGTCCAGTGAATTGGTTGAATGATAATGACAGCATCTGAAGTTTTGAACATTTGCCAAGACTCGATGGAATTTGGCCAGTTAACTCATTGCCAGATAGAGAAAGCCATTTTAGATTGAGAAAATTTCCAATCTCTTCCGGAATCCTTCCCTGTAGAGAATTATTAGCCAAACGGACACTCTTGAGCTTTGAGATATTCCATAATGATGATGGGATGATGCCTGTAAAACTGTTATTTGCAAGAAGGAGGTGTTCAAGGTTAGGCAACTCATCCATCCACGTCGGAAGCCCTCCACTGAAGTCGTTGTATTCCAAGTTGATTGCTTTGATTCTTCGCAAACGAGCCATTTCCTTGGGGATACTGCCATAGAAGTTGTTGTTGCTGAGGTCAAGAGAAACGAGGAACGAGAGATTTCCCATGCTTGGAGGAATTATGCCTAGTAGCCCCATGTTTGATAGGTCCAAGGCGGCAACTCTTATGTGGCGATTGCAAATGACTCTAGTCCAGTTACAAACATGGGTGAGAGAGGAGGACCAGCCGATTATGGGGACTTTTAAGGAAAGAAGTGCATGTTCATCAGTGGTGATGTTGGTTACCGCACTTGCCGCCGAGAAACTCATGATAAGAGCCAAAAATACTGCTGCTGCCATAGCAAATGGAAAGCAAGAAAATCTCAGCTCAAGGCAGTGAAATGGCTTGCCTGGCAAAACATTCGAAGTTCAGTTATCTTTAAATGAAATTTCTTTGGCAGAGATATCCTTTTCTTCACAAAGGGCCCAGGACTATGATGACTCATGATAGACTTGCATTAGAGCCACAAACTGCGGCGAAGAAAGTCTGATACCTTTGACCGTCTATGTGGAAACTTGCAATATGATGACTCATGATGCCAACTTGCAATATGATGACTCTAACCATATTTCCTGGAAGAAAGTTTGACTTTCTATTCAACAATTTGAGTATGGAATTTACGACAGGCTTTCACAATCGAGGTTAATCGCACTCAAAGCATGTGCTTTGCACTGTGCTGCATACAAATCTTGATTTTTTACATTAATTCTTATTCATTTTACTTCATAACTTACTGTGTGATCTTTTACATTAGATTTTGTCCTTATTGTCAACTCAACTTTTAAAGTTTACTGAAGCATGAGGGAAGCCGCGACTTCTAGAGAGTTTGTAGTTTTGATTAATTATCTTATTGTCATGCAAGGGAGAGACTACTTAGGCTGATACACATAAGAGTATTGTAGCATTGGACCTTATTTTTGCTTGAGATGCGAGTTTCCTCGAAACATTTCTCAGAAACTGAAGTGTAGTTGGGTTGGTTGTTGCCATAGCTTCGTAATGAATGCATAAGCCTTGACCATCAACACAAGAACGGTCTCCCCTCAATCAATTCGTACACACATAAAGGTCCCTACATTCATATGGACAGCTACGCTCGCATTGATTCTGACTTACAATTTGGGAAACACGTCTTTGGTCATTGATTCTGACTTACAATTTGTGGGAAACACGTCTTTGGTCTTGGCTTAGAATTTGCTCATCTCTTTCCTTTTTAGTTCTATATATAATAATTTGTTTACAACTAAATGCATAATGATCAATTCTTAGACAGATGCGGAGATGTTCCCCATTGACTCAAATGGATTACTATTGGCTGGATTATGCTTGGAAGTATTGGGTTGAGAATTATGATCATGTCACCAAGTATTGGGTTGAGAATTATGATCATGTCACCACGGCAAGACGCTATCAAGCCATAGCTTGGCAATCTAGCCAGTGTTAAAATAGAGAACAATGGTGCAACTGGTTGAACGTCCTAATCATTGGGGCCACTGGTCTAAGACCATGCATTATTTACTCAAGCCAACCTTGCTTATCACCTCTAACCTTGACCCTAGCAGGTTACATACATACCTAGAAATGATAGGATGGGGAACATAAGAATTGCTAACCATTAAGCGGCGGCAAATTTATATGGCCCCTGCAATAGGTAATCTCCTGAGATCTGTATTGAGAGAAGAAATCATTTACATGGCCTGCCTTAGATAATCTCCTAAGATCTGTAATGGGCGGATGCTTGAGAGATGAGATTCCGCTGGTTGTGGTTGACGCCTTGTCGATACAATTCTCAGAAACCTAAGTGTACATGGGTGTTGCCATGGCCTTGCAATGCCTTGACCAGACAATTCCTGCATTCATATGGACAGTAATGTGGTTATTGTCAAAAGTTAAGGAAGATAATAGTGTACGTAATGCGTCCAATAAGCAACCACAGGACAATATGCTTGGAGAAGTTTTTTCTGGTATGCGTTGTTGTTAAATTCTTGTTAGAGAAAAAATAAATAAGTAATTCAACACATTACACTAAAGAATCTTGGATAGCACAAAAATAGAAAGGAAATGTTAGACGCCTTGGCCTTCAGATTTTGAAGTTCCCTACCGTACATAAGGAAGCCAGGCTTGATCTTCTTAGGCAGAGTCACAGCAGTTCTCATATTCATCCGCACCGTAGGCGACTCTGCTGCACAGGTCAAA
The DNA here is from genome assembly GCA_033065855.1 of Escallonia rubra. Lineage (NCBI taxonomy): Eukaryota > Viridiplantae > Streptophyta > Magnoliopsida > Escalloniales > Escalloniaceae > Escallonia > Escallonia rubra. The sequence goes on from JAVXUO010000375.1 coordinate 29,358, forward strand.
GCCAATACCATGATAGGCAGCAAGGAATGTTGTTTGGAGCAGCAAAATGCTCATCTCTTTCCTACTTTATTTAACCCTTTTTTTCTTTTTTTTTTGGTTTACACCTATTACTACAATTGATAATATGTGGAATAACTACTTAGATGCTCCAGTTGACATCGTTGTCAATAAAATTGCTGTCATCTCTAACAGGATCCATAGTGCCTCTTGTACGACAACAAATTTCTCTGCAAAAATTTTATTTTGTCTACTCCTTCCGTGAGTTCATGTCTTGTACGTGCACTTCAGAGTAATTTATGAATTTAAAATTATGCCTTAGAGTCACTATTTTGGAATTTTGATTCTTATTTCTTGGTCGTCAAGGAAGACAAGGGTTTCAGCAACACTAAGAAAGTGTGACCAATGACAGCAAGAGGGTAGCAAAGACGTTTCTCAACACTTCGCCGACTCTTTTCTCAAACGTAGCAAATATGTCTGTCAGCAATTTGCTGATACTTCCCATCGGCCACTTACTTAAATAATGCTTATACGCGACAGTTATAAGTGCCTCTTATGACACTAATTTGTCCTCCAAAATGAAAGTGATAATGTAATCCCGGCTCCAGAATGAATAATTGACAACCAAGTCGCTTAACGAGCAAATAGACTCATCATTAAAACCAACTTATAAGCTAATGTTGTTCAACCATACAATGTCCACATCCCAACGTAACCATCTAGAGATTCTCGTTTTCAAAAACATACAAATGAAAGATAATTAAACAGAAGAAACTAAAGATAGATCTCATCCAAAATGTTAACATAGTGCATATATTCTTGTAAGTCCGATATCTTCCGGCATAATGTAAACCTCAAGAAAAAAAAAAAAAGGCCATGAAAAAAGGTTATAAACTAAACCGGTACAACATAAGTCAGTTTAAACTGAGAAACTAGTCCAGAAAAAGAACGTATCAAGAGAGGTAAAAACTCATCTACCTACCCCTTCATTCTTGCATCTTATTTTGCAACTGTTTCAAAGCCACGAAAATCGTCTTTGCATTTTTGTTGAGAAACCTGAACAACCAGATCATCTGCAATCATTAGCTGCAAAACAAAAGACAATCATATCACAAAAAGCCATATCTCAAGTATATCTCATTCCCCAATTTACTGATCATTTATCTTTAAATTACATGTTTATACACACCGTATCCTTTCCACGTATTTGTTCTTAACCCTTTTTATCTAGGTTATCTATCGTCACATCCCACGTAAGCCTCATCCATTTCTTGTTTTACCAATAGACAAGTTATCCACAATTTGGGACCACTCTTCATCACACTAACAACCTGAGTCTCAGATGCAAAAGACATGGCATACAAACTAGAGTTCAGTGTTAGGGTAGCATCCCATCTCTATTTTACTTCTCTTTTAAGTATTAAATATGTTTCAGGGTTGATTCTGGCTGCAGTTCAATCAAAATTGGCATTCTTTGCAGTTATGGACTGGCTGAAGAAGGGAATATGATCATTAAGGCTGACTTTGCTATATGCATAGACATTCTTGCTAAGGTTGGGTTAGATGCATCCATAAAGCCTCCAAGATTGTGAATATGATGACTTTTCATGCCTAAGAACTTAGAAGGGTCTGGAACCCACTTGCATTTTAGGATTAGACGACATGAGGACTCGACTTTCCAATTTATTTAACAGTTCCACCACATTGAGGACTTACTTCTGGATGAGTATATTTAACTGTAACTCCGAGCGCATTAGTATCAAAATTATGATTTTTATCTTCTTCAGAAGTATGGAACAAACAAATTTAGCTACTGTTTGTTTCAGAATTGGTTGTCCAAGCTCATTAGTCGGAATCTCTAAAATGCTTTCATTTTCACCCCACCCATTATGTATCATTGTCATGCCTCAAGTATGTCTGTGATTTGAGTGTTCCATGCATTACAAGAAAATAGTGTTAAGGTGACAAAAAAGCCAACAATCGAACTGTCAGCACAAATGTGCCTATGCCAACGGTTATTAATATATTGTAATCTTATTCCAAGACAATTGAATAGGCCAAAAGCCACGGCTCATAGCCATGGGAATTGGGCAAAATAATGTGGCGGGTCACTAGCCGCTCTGTCTCTCTCTCACGTTGCCGCAGCTGTCTCTCTTGACCCTGCCGTCTCTATAAGGCTGCCACCATAGGTATGGAATCCTTCTCTCTATTCTTCCATCAATTATGCACACCACCCCTGTTCTTCATCTCCTTCTATATATTCCGCAATCAATTTCGCGCAACACACTCCAACCCATTGATTTCCCCTTTTTGCATCTTAAGGTTCTTCTTCGCCTTGATCCAATATGTGGTTCCGCACGTTCCAACACTTGGAGGATCTTACACGGTGGGGCGAACTCAAGGAGGAGCTACAGTAGAAAGAAAGAGGTTCCGCACATTCCACCACTTGGAGGATCTTACACGGTGGGGCAAACTCAAGGAGGAGCTACAGCAGAAAGAACTGGCAGATCTTTGCCTTCCGTGTAGGTGCCAGTCTTGAAGTAGTGTGTATTGGAAATAACGAAGAAAGCAAAAAGGCAAGTTGTTCTTGATGCTGTGTGTTGGTTTTCCAGTTGAAATACAACTTCTGTAATGCCGAAATACATCGTCTATCATGATGTTCTATCTTATCGTGTAACGAACAAATTTTTGGATCTCTTCTTTGTCTGGTATAATGTAGGTGTTTGAAATATTTTTTTTCCCCTCATTTTCCTCCATTTCAAAAATGCTGCTTTTTCTTAAAGAGTGTTTGGAATTTCCATGCCATTTATTATCGGTGAATGTTCCTGCCAACCAATTAGGCTTCAATTGAAGGTACTTTTGATAGGGCATATATGTGGCTCAAAGTCTATCCCAAGGAAGCAGGTATATACATATCAATGAGATGTACTTTGTTGCTACCGGTTATCACTTGGTAGTGAAGAGTATTGTTAGCGGACTAGGGTGGATGATGCTTTTATATTTTTTCCGGTTCCTATTCTTCTTCATGCAATATTCACTTGATACGAATTTGACATATCCTACATGTTTGCTGTTCAGGTCTCCTCCTTGTTGGGGAAGCTGCAGGGCTGAAATGTCTAGTGATCAGCATTTCAAGACGACGTTACTATAAGAAGTCTAGAAGGATTCTTCACAAAGAGACTGGTGAGCAAATAAGTTTTGTATTGAAATATACTTTCAGTAGCTTTGCATTTGTATCCTAATTTACTTTTCCTGTTCATGCCCAGGACTCATGTTTGCTTTCTCAATTTCTAAGTTCACTCCACCTCCCTCTAATTCGTAGGTGACTTAGAATGTTAACTTATACCGATGTGTATATCCAAGATCGATTGTTGCAGACAAACAATGGATGGCTAACCTGTCTAGGTAAGACTCTTAGGTTCTTGTTCCTTCAAAAAATGTACTTTTACAAGAAACTTGGCATCTTTAAGCTATTATATTCTGTTTAGTTTTAGCACCTTGTACACTTGTAGTTTTGGTGCTTGGTAGTTGCTACCTCTATCAGCAGTAATAAATCAGCAGAAAGCATTATATTTTCAATCTAAGTGTTAACTGATCTGCCTGGTAATGTGCCATCCGTACTGTTCTATTCCTTCAGATTTAGGATATTGTCGATAGGAAACTCTATAATGACGTAGGTTAACAAAACATTGAACTTATTAAGTACTTATTGCGAAAGCTCAAGTCTACAGTCTGCAGTACAAGTAGTTTGGGTGCTCTAGCACCAGGCTTCCCCCGACCACCTCCCACTCTTTCCACACTCAATGCTTGTCTAAGGTCATCTTTTAGTCCCTCTCCTTAGCAAGTACTAGTTGTTACTATCTTCTACTTTCTGGACTTCTAACTTTACCATTTGGGTGTATAGATGCTAGAAGTAGTTGAGTTCTCTGGGCTTTCGATCTGGTGCATGTGTGACCTATGCCAAGAGTGCTATGGAGGCATCTTTCTTCAAAGGTGGTGGCCACCCAACTTAGTCCTAAGGTTCTAACTCCTCACCCTTTAGGAACAAATAATTGCACATTCATTCCTACTTGGCTTGCTTTATCAGCCCATTGAACTTCTGTTTCTCATGAAATTTAAAGCAACCAATTATCTTTTGGTAGCTAGAGCCTGATGCAAAGGCTGCTAAGTGAAGTATTCTATTGATGGACACCAAATTCTGCCTTCATCGAAGTTTGGAAGTTATATGTAAGGAAATGGCTATCCCCAGTTGTATGGTCAAGCCACTTGACCAAGAGAAAGTACATAGAAGTATTACGCTTTATTTAGTAAGGAAACTTTGAAACTGTACTATCAACTGATCATATAGATTTAAACTTTTATGTCAGTAAGCACGATCACTATCTAGTTTCGCACCCATCAAGATCAAGCTGATAGGCTTACGAGATAACGAGACTTTTAGATTCTTCTGTTGTTTGTTTGTTTCGAATCCTGTTATATTCTGTAGAGAACAAAGGCAGTTTAAAACGCATGTAAGGTAAAACAATGTTCTTGTTGGTGTGCACAGGCAGGAATACAGGTATCTACTAATGGTAACAAAGATGGACCAGCTTACTGAAAAGGGAAACAGCGATAACCTAATAAAATAATTAGGTAGTAAATGATCCATATTAGTTGCCCAATAAAGCGGATGTAAAGGGCTTCTAGCCTACTAGTTAAGGTCTGTTCCTTAAGGAACAGCAGTAGTGATTTTCTTTGCGTATTGTATCTGGTTGGTTTTGTTTGCTCTTGTACTTGATTTTGGTTTCGTATATGGTGGATTGTATCTTGTACTTGATTTTGGTTTTGCTAACACCTCCCCCCACCCATACAACTACCCTCCACCCCTTTTACTTATTTCAAGCTCTTTGTTTTGTAGCAGTCCAGTGATGGGTGATGTTGTGTCACATTCTATATGATGGTTGTGATGGTGAGGAGCAAGACGCAAGCAATGCGATTGAAGACGAGTTCCCTCGAGTTTTTTATGGTTCGCAATTGACTGTGGTTGATCTATATGATTCATTAGTGTTTGACTGTTTGGTGGACATTAAGATATGTTAGAGCAGAGCATGGAATTCTACGTTTAAGAATCTTGGTCAGGATGACAATGATTACTCTTATGATGGCTTTTGTAAGTAAGTGGCCAGATTGATGTTTTTCTATGCAATTAGGTGACTCGGGATTATAATATTCTTATGGTTTCACAAAGTTTATACCAGTGGACTACTGTTAGTACTACTTACCGTTACAGGTTATCGTGAAACGACTAAGACGCAATTCTTAATGACAACAAAATATGTACCCAGAAAAAAAAATGAGATAGAACGTATGCCTACGGGAAGTGTCGTCGGGGATATTTTTCTCACAATTATTTTACACATATGTGCCTACGGTGTAAAACGTGGGTACGGCAGTATATCCAACGGCATATCCGTCACCAATAGTTTTAAAACCCATTGGCAAAGAGGGTAAAAAGCCTATTCTAAAAGTCTTACAAGCTGTCGATGTAACTGATTTATGCCAAACTCGGCATATGTCTGTCCCTACAGAACCACCGTAGGCTTATGTCTTTGTTACCGTAAGCATATGTCTATGCCATCGAAACAAACACCCACGGCACAGTAGTAGGCATAGGGCTATGCCTACTGTGATTTGTACTTATGCCAATGGTTTCAGTACCGTAGGCATAATCCGTTTCTCTTGTAGTGATGCTTACGTCTTTTCATCAAATTCAACTTATTGCTAGACTTCTATTTTATTAGCACCGAACGCCATTATGTGAAGAACTTAAACAAATGACAAATCTCAGTGTCTAGAATATGTAACATAGGTTTAGACATTGTCAGCATATGCAAGTGAAAGGAGATAGGCGAAAACTATACACAATTCTTCTTATTATACCTGCCAAATGCTCATGATCTTCTTGATTGTTGCTTGCTTGTTCAATATCCGTTGGTAAGGACTAAGGAGCCACCCGCGACAGTGGCTGCGCAATGGTGGTATTGACCTCTTGATGCTCCTCAGGGGCTTGGCATAGTTTTTGCATTCCTTTATGCACTTGCCATTGTGCCTATACTGTACAACAATAGAGACATAATATTATACAAGATGAAAAACAATGAGGACATATTATTGTGACAAGAGAATTGACCCATAATGTTCATGCATCGTATATTTCTAGTCTCAATGTCTTGTTGAGGAAATCCCAAAAACCAGTTTCTAGAAACTCTCACTTGCGAATTTTCTAATTTCATAAGTAGTGAGATTCAAAAGAAAACGTACGAGCATTGAATACAAATAAATTTCTAACTACAAACGCCCCATAAAAAGCGAACAAACTACCTGTTAGTGTATCAGATTGTCTCAACCCTAGCTTTGCCATAGCATGTTTTCATTCAACTAAAGATCATCAATTAGATTAAAAACCAAAATAATTAGCTTCGAAAAGTATAGGCAATGATCCATTTAAAGAAACCCTGAATTCTAAAACAATCATGAAAAGGAAATGGGGTGGATGTAAGTTTGAATAACATAAAAGGCGCCTTTAGCAACTAATCAACATCGTAGATGAAAATCCGTAGCACTCAAATACTTGCGCTATTTTAGTTTGAAAACAGTTCTCTGTTATCCTCCTTCGTGTTTGAGAGATTCAATGCACAATAAAAATGAAAGTATGATATTCTTTACCTGCCAGTTGCCACTGTCCTAGTCTTCATTACATACTAAACACCGGCCAGCCGCGACGTGAGTGCGACAAAATAACATAATAGACCAAAACGCTAGTGATTCTGAATATTTAATAGCATAATTCCATGTTACGACAGCAATTCTAGATTGACAGCACAATTATACAGAAATGTAAGTATATAATTGCAAAGATATGGTAATTGTAAGAAGGTTGTGGGACTTCTCATTGCAATGCATCAAAAAATAATTAACAGTTCCAAACATCCGCTTAGAAACTTGGTTCACATATTATTGCCAAAGAAAAAGTACAAAAGGAGCTAATATTGGAGATGAAAATTGCTAACCTGAAACTCTCTTTTTTAATGGTTTATCAACTGCCCAAAATACAATGACACACATAACCAATTAAATTGCCAAAAAAATAAAAACCCACCGAAAAATTAAGTGGGTTTTTTTTGTAAAACTAGTGACCTTCCAGTAAACAAAAGATGGAGGTGATGTAATTAACTAATCATGCTTAAATTCATGTGCCTACGAGACAAATCTAATCCAGTAGTATGAAAAGGCACTCTTTAGAAACTACCAACTAATCAAAGAAATTACAACTTTTTCCAGAATTGAAGTCCTTGCGTATTAATCTTTTAATTCCAAAAACAGTAAATTGGGGTAACGAGGGTTTACGAGATGAAGAGAGAGAGTGTGTGTGTGTGTGTGTGTGTGTGTGTGTGAGTGAGAGAGAGAGAGAGAAGAAGTACCTGTGGCTGAAATTACAGAGAAGGGAGAGGAGAGATCTGAGGCTGATTGTTTGGTTTTCATGGCCGATTGTTTGCGTGGGAGTGAGAGAGATAGATAAGAGAGAGGCTGATTGTTGCTTGCATCTTGCGCATCTACTTTTCGAGCAGAACTGCAGAAGAGGAGCCTGGGAACACGTGAAATAATGGGCGCAATTGGCAGCATTTCTTCTTCCCACTAAACCTTCTTGCGTTCCGACGTTATACTTTACTTTCATTTTAACTCATTAGATTAGATTTGGTAATAGGTTCATTCACATAATGAATTTCATTTGGTTGGCCGATATTTCTAATTTAATTATCTTGTTCCCTGGAGCTTTCATCGGAATATGTTAGTGAACTTAAATTTTAAATTCTAAATTTAAATGAACAACATCAACAAATAAAATTTATTTTCTTCGATACACTTCTACTGTTCATGGAGCTATGTTACATATGTTTTAGAACCTTTGAGGCTTATACCATCTGATAAAATTCTAACATAAGTAAGATCTTAAAAATTATGTCATAGCTATGTTTGTTGCTTTTACGGATAAATATGATTTCATTTAATGGTAATCTAACATCATTTTCTATAAAGGTGTGCATTTACATGCAACGCACATGCTTGCATCTACTTTACTAAATGATCTTTTCCATATTAATGATTGTAGGATCATTTGCACATAAAACCCTATACTTTAAGGGTTTGTGCGCATTTCACCCCGACGTTTCAATTTTGGTTTAATTTACCTCATAATTTAGAAAATTGAGCACATTTCACCAATTAACGGGTTGAGCTCCAATTTATTGGATGCCCGTCAATTGCCCAGGGACAAAATTGTAACTTCATAATATGTGACACGTTGGCAGCCACGTCATCGCTATTAACCAATAAATGGTTTACACACGGAAACCAATTCTGTGCCCTTTCATCTTCATGTTCAAAATTCAATTGACCACACGACCATATATACACCTAACCCACGGCTGCCGCCACCACCATTCATACGACCATCAATCCCTAAAATTGCCACCACCGAACCAACCACAAGCGCCACTGCCGCTCGATCCATCAAACCAATACCGCCATTAACCTACTTCTGCCGCCAAGCAACAACGAGATCTGTGGGCTCCTACCGGATTTCATGGGCTGGATGCCGCAATTATCGGCTTTGTCGCTGGAGAACAACAAGCTGTCAGGTATGATACCGGTCCAGTACGCCATGAAGACGGCGGGTCCGGGTGAAGGGGTGTCTGGTTTCGAGAGGCTGTTGTTGGGGGGGAACTATCTCTTCGGGGCAATACCGAGACCTCTGTTGGGTATGAAGCCGGGATCGGCAACGGTGAGTTTGGGGGATAACTGCCTGTACAGGTGCCCGGCAAGGTTCTTCTTCTGTCAGGGAGGGGAGCAGAAGTCGTTAACGGAGTGCAAGATTTTTGGGCCTGTGATTCCTTGAAGAGCCGAGAGCGTGGGTGGTGGACTCTGGTTTGGGGAATTCGTATTTGCTTAATTTGTTTAGTGTCTTAACAATCAAAACCCCCTTCTATCTCTCCAACACCAACACCATCATTAAAGCCACTTTGCCACCGCGACTAACACAATACCCACTTCTACCGCCGTGGCCAATACCACCATTAAAGCCATTCTACCAATCGTATAGCTTCAACTCCATAGAAAGTGAGGGTGGAGAGAAAAGGGATCTGGCACATAAAGCAAGCGCCACCACCGCCACTGTCTATTCTGCGTCACCACCGCCACTAGCTTCAAACACCTCTCTCTCTCTCTCTCTCTCTCTCTCTCTTCCCCTCTCTCCCGATTTGGCAGAGTTCTTGATGACAGGATTTTGAGAGGTTCAAATGTGGAGCAGTTGCCGACGCCGATGATGTCGGAGATGAAGATCTGCCACTATACAGTTTGCAGGACCACGATAGATCAAGAGTGATCTAGATCTAAGATGGATTTTTAGGGTTAGAATCCAAAGTTTGCGGGTGGTTGTTATCTTTATATGGTTGTGGTTATGTTAGGTGGTACTACGGTTTGTCATATGGGGGTTCATCGATGGCAGTGGTGGGGATTTGATTTGCTTGTGGTGGTTGTGGATTGTGAGGTTTCGTGCTTGCTGGCAGCGACACAATTGTGTGCGGTGTTTGTTAGTGGTGGCATCGAAGTGGGTGCGGTGGTGGTGCTTTTCGAGTGTGTGAATATGCAGCGAGAGAGAGAGGTATGATGGGGGTGGCTGGGTACAGACGGTGGTGATGGGGTTGGGGGGAGGGGGATTGAAGGTTTAGGTGGGGTGGGGGGTTGGGGGCTAGGGTGTGTATTGAGAAAAGGTGAGATGACTTGGCCAAAAAAGGGAGCTGAAATGACAATTTTACCCTTGAAAGATTAACAGGCGTCCAAGAAATTGGACTCCAAACCGTTTATTGGTAAATTGAGCATAAATTGATGAACAGTAAGGTGAATTGTGCCAAAATTAAAACAGAAAGGTGAAATGCGCACAAACCCTCAAACTATAAGGTTTTATGTGTAATTGATCCATGATTTTAAGTCTCAAGGTCTCATGGCTTCCTGGCTTTGGTCTTCCATAAATGTTAGGACTTTATGGGTGCACCGATTACGAGGGGTGTTCCATCCTTTCTGACTTGTGGTTACTTACTGTCGAAAGTGAATAATATTTTTTAAACCCTTATTCCAAAAATTACTTGTCCAGAGACTGTTGTTGATTTTCGTCCGATAAGCCGCCTTTGCAATGTGATTGATAAAATCATAGTTAAAGTGTTAGTCCATCGGTTGTCTCTGGTGTTGAGTTCTCTTATCTTTCCATATCAAAATGCCTTCATTTTGGGGTGTTAAGTTACCATCTGCTCTAAAAGCTTAAGCTTTTAGAGAATGGGCCCAACAATGTTATCATGCTTAATACTCTCCCTCATGTGCAAGCCCCCGATTGCACGTGAAGAGACAAATCAAGATACACCACCACCAAGTGAACAAATAATCAGAATGCAAATTGCATTATTATAAAGGGGACCAAATATGCAAGCGGGAAGAATTGAACCCAAGACCTTGCCAAACCAGAGCTCTGATACCATGTTAAGTTACCATCTGCTCTAAAAGCTTAAGCTGTTAGAGAATGGGCCCAACAATGTTATCATGCTTAATATGGGGCGAACTCTTTCCGACAATGTTATTTAAACTCAGGAACTTACTAATTTTGTCTTAAAAAGAAAGAAAAAAAAAGAGGCAAAGGGATCATTATTGCTCTCAAACTAGGCATGAGCAAAGCCTTTGATAGGTTACGTTGAGACATTGGACTAAGACCTACGTGCAATGTTTTTTCCTCCCCATTTGATTCGGCTTATCATGTAATGTGTGAATATGATGTCATACTCCATCCTAGTCAATAAGGCTCCAACATCCCGTTTCTTACTCAAATGTGGTATCCGCCAAGGAGACTCTCTCTCACCTCTCCTTTTATCATTTGCTCAGAAGTGCTCTCTCAATTGCTTACTCAAGCTGAGAATGCAGGTATGATAACTGGCATTAAGAAAGGCAGGTTATCTCCAGCTATTTCACATCTCATGTACGTCGATGATGTCTTTTTGTTCCTTTCTCTCCAAAAATGTTTCAAAACTTCAGGCTATCCTAGATCATTACTGCCAAATCTTCGGTCAACAAATTTAATGGCACAAATTTGGGCTCACTATCAGTCCAAATGCCTCTCCCGAAGTTCGGGATTAAATTGAAACTGCCCTTGCTTTTCCATCTAAGCCAACCTTTGGTAAATATTTGGTAATTCAGTATGACTTGGCATCTAACAAAAGAAGGATGTTTGCCGAGATTGTTCAGAGAGTTCAAGATCGATGTGCCTACTGGTTGGGTTTACTTCTCAATAAAGCGGGCCGTGCTACGTTAATTCAGTCCATTTTGTCGTCTCTCCTGATTCAAAATATGTCAGTGTACAAATTTCCTATCAATGTGTGTAAACAATTAGATCAAATCTTGACAAGATTTTACTGGTCGGGTGAGGTTTAAATCTATTAATTGGATATCCTGGATGTTTTTATGTCTCCCTAAACATCGTGGAGGTTTAGGCTTTCATGATTTTTTATCTTTCAATGAAGCGTTATTAGCAAAACAAGCTTGGAAAACGTGGTCTTACCACAGAGTTTACTTGTTCGGGTGCTTAAAGGTCGTTACTTTAAGTAACAAGGGTTTCTTCAGGCAATAGATAGTAGTAACATCTCGTGGGTTTGGAAGAGTATCTTAATTGGACAAAAAGTCCTGACACAAGGTCTACAGTGGAGAACTGGGGATGGTTGATCTATTTATGTATGGATGGATTGGTGGTTGCCTACTATGCTTCCTCATTCGCTCATTCAGTTTTGAACTCCTTCTACTTTCCAGTGATGTGTGGCTGACTTAATCTCTCAGCATACTGAAAATTGGGATATACAAAGAATTCTTTCAATCTTCCCAGTGGACTTAGCTACTAATATTTTTCGTATCAGCCTTTCCCCACAAAATACCGCCGATGAAACCTTTGGGCTTTCTCCAAAAACAGATCCTTCTCAGTTTCGGGTACTTACAAATTTTGATAGGTCGCTCTCATAGACAGCTGTCAATTAAAGTCAATATTTCCCCTGTTCTATGGCGCAGACTTTGGAAATTACCTCTTCCTCGTAAACTTAAGTTTTTCCTCTGGCAATTCCTTCGCCAAAGATTACCTCTTCGTACTGAGCTCTTCAAGAGAAACTGCCTTACTTTTGATTCTTGTGATCTTTGTTTAAATGCTTCCGAAAGCCATGAACACTAAATTTTCGATCGCCCTTTGGTTAAAGAAGTTTGGACTCTTCCTCGTGGTCCAACCTTCTCACGTGTTCGGATTTTGATTCCTCAAGCGTCTGGTTCCGTTTGTGGTTGAGTAAACCAATTTCATGTGAACTCTATGATTTCAGTTGTATAATCCAAATTTCCTACTTACTCTGGAATATTTGGATTGGAAGAAATGATTCATATTCCAAGCAAAACCTTAGCCTTCGACTATTTTACGGAAATGAACACTATGGTTTCTCAACTTTGCCAATCAAATATCTATCACAAAAGGCTTCGACGGTTATCCAAACCTCTCCACGAGTCCACGCAACTCCGGTTATTTATCCATTCCATTACTTGTTTACACATTTATATCCTCCACTTTATCCTTTATATACTATCAGGATCATTGTTTTTGTTATACAAGAAATGCTCCGATCTCGTTGCTATAGCGATTACCTAACTACCAAGAAGATCATTAGTTCAACGTAGGTTTGGTTCTGTTTAACTTTCATTGGGTTCTGATTGGTTCACTTGTTACCTCCTTTACATAACAGAATCTAAGTCTACTAGATGAATTTGTTATTACATTGGCTAACCAGTGGTTATATAAATTATTTCCTCATTATATCATTTTAATTGATACATCGAACATATTTACACAGCTCGTATGCAATGATTCTACACTTCGGGCCGATGTAATCAAGTATATGTAGACTCAAAATAGTTTGTCTGAGATGACTTCTAGCGCAAATGCTTGCATTCAGTGCATACCGGGAGGGGTACAAATAGAGTATTGGCTTTAGCTTCTGTTCTGACTACTTTTGCGTTGCGTCATAGGGACGGTTCTCAGCAAGAGTGTCCGAGTACTGGCTGAAGTTCCTTTAGCCTTATCAGTTGCTGAAGCTTCATGAGCTCTCTCTCATGATTTTTGTAGTCTATTAGCTGCCTATTTTGAAATTGTTCTGGCTCAAATGGTTGGACCTGTCATCCACTTTTGGGTTAGTTAGCGTGTTTTTAAACTTTCTTGTAAAGTTCGCACTGTACTTTTCGTTTTTAATGGTATATATTTCTCAATTCCCAAAAAAAAAGAAAAACTTTTATTTACTCGTATTATGTTCTTATGTAACATGAAGAGCTCAATAAGATGATATTTTTTAGTGTACGAAGTTGACAGCAATACACTATGTCGCTAGTAAGCGATTTGCTATTATTGTTACGGAGCAAAGTGATGCCAAATAGTGACATGTATAAAACATTAAGAAATTTGTGATCCACTATAAATTTGTTCGTAAATTACTGCATGTGTCATGTGTTAGAGGCCGCTAAAAAAAATGCCCTTTTAGCACATAAAACACCCGCTCTTGTTTAATGGTTGCTTATTCGAGGCGTTTGTGAAAGTGCCTGGAAGTCTACGGGCACTTAGGAAAGTATCCTTCTAGGGTGCTAATTCGATATTCCTATTTTACGGCATTTTAAGTAGCGCCCTAAATTAGAGCATTTGTTATGGGCCCTTTTTATTTTTTGATGATTTTAAGCGCCTCCTTTTAAGAGGCAATCTAAGAACGTCCCTACTCTGATTGGCTGATCCAGTTTTGGTGGATGTTTGATAATCACCTGTTTTATATGGGCAATTTATAAGCCGCTTCATTTTGGGAACATTATTTAAACATACTTTTTGTTAGCGTGTTTTTAAACTTTCTTGTAAAATTTGCATTGTACCTTTTGGTTTTATATATATATATATTTCTCAATTACCAAAACAAAAAAAAATACTCGTATTATATACTTGTGTAACATGAAGAGCTCAATAAGACGACGTCTTTACGAAGTTGACGGCAATACACTTTAAGTGTCGCTATTAAGCGACTCGCTAGTATCGTCACGGAGCAAAGTGATGCCAAAATAGTGACATGTATAAAACATTTGTGACCCACTGTAAATTTGTTCATAAATTACGCAACATTACTACAAATGCATGTGTCACGCGTTAGATGGCGCTACAAAATGCCCTTTTAACACACAAAACGCCCGCTCTTGTTGAATGGTGCTTATTCGAGGCGCTAGTGAAAGCGCCCGGAAATCTAAGGGCACTTAAGAAAGTTTCCTTCTAGGGGTGCTAATTCGACGTTCCTGTTTTACGGCATTTTAAGTGGCGCCCCTAAATTAAAGCATTTGTTATGGGGTGATTTTGATATCTTAGAACACAGTGGTAGATGAAATGAGATATCTTAGATTGATTATAGAGAATTAAGTGAGATGAGATAGAATTAGATATGTAAACAGTGTGTAATAAAGATGATTTTCACCAAAAAAAATCTATCTATGTCAATTCTACTAATAAAAGAGTAATAAAAGTGTGAATACGTGAAAATTATTTTTTAGACAAAATTATTCTTAATTTTCTTTAATATCACGATTGACCTTATACATGTCATGACCCGCAAAAAAATTCTTTATCTCTCAAACTTAATTATCAAATTCTAAAACGCTAGATGTACGGTTATTCTCGCTAAAATTAATTAAAGCCCTTCAACTTTTAGTCAATCATTCAACTTTTTTAGCATCAAACATGTATCATATCTATACTCTCTATGGATTGATTTGATTACGTCACTCAACCTCTTTTATGTATCTCACATTTCCAAAATAAATGTGGACAGTATCAAGTAATCTCATTTTCCTTCGCGTTCCATCTTATTCTCTTCCAAGAATTAACTGCAACAAAATTCTATTGAGTGAATCTTGATCTCTTCCACATCAATTCGGACATGATTAAGGGGATTACCATCATACAATGATTCTCTCGATGTTTTCTTCACGCGTCTCATCTAAATTATGTTGTAGCAATTTGTACAACCACTAAGTATGCAAAATAGTTATACAAGATATTGCAATAGTATGACTACAAAGAGAAACAAAAGTAGATTTGACAAATAGAAATGTAATTGTTTGTTACCTTTCACTCTAACAAAAGGGTGGAAAGCCTTAAAAAGTTTCTCTTTTAGTCTTCTAAAAGATATAGCAACATCCTCGATGTTCTTATGATCAAAATCACCTTAGCGCAAGAAATTATAGCAATCATCAAGGCTTTCAACTTGTGATTATAAAAGAACTTTACCTAATCGGTTGTGTGTGAATATATGACGCTTATTAACCGATAAGCAAGACATATACATCTTAATTTAAACTGAAAAAACTTGTGCTAATAGAAAGATTATCATCTTCATTTACACAATCTTTATAAGTAAATTAAGGTTAACAAACATCTTTCTCATATTTCATATAACTTCGAAAGTTTTGAGTCGAACACTTATGCATAATACAAAATTAGCAACACTATATCAATGTTAATCCTTATAGAAAAATGAGAACTCTCCCTTCCAAGTAACCTAAGTGAGACCATCCTAAAAGTAGGTCTTAGACCTCATTCTCTTGATACTTTAAAGTAATCAAAGGCGACCAAAAAGTATACCAAATTTACCCTAGATTGCATTCTTAAGTTTAAGCATTTTATCCGTTATAAAAGCAATAAAGAAGATATATGCGATGAATATGCAAAGTTCTATATTATCATAATGTGGTTGTTATAGTAAAGCACCAAGCTTATTGTATGTGACACACCCTAACTTTGAGATCTTAGTTTGAACGAGAAAAGTGGTGTGGTATCTACCACTTATGCTCATAGAATGGAGACATAATTTTTTTTTGAACTTATTATACGCACATACGAGTTTCACGACGTCGTCTAAAAGTGAGCATCGTAATTTTCATTTAATGAATCTCATTCTTAATCTAACTATAAAAGTCTTGCACTGACAGGAATGATATGTGGTGCATCCAGTCTACGTATTTGAGCACACAAATTTCCTGAAGAGAATGCGGTGAAAGAAAATTCGACCGAATTATAACCTAATGAGAGTTTTATGAGATTAAAACAATTTTTTCATTGTCAAGAAATAAGTAAATGAATCATTTCTTTGTCTAGCTTATTGTAGCACTTAATATGACGAGAATCCACGAGTAATGGTAAATATTTTTTTTGTTGACATATTTTATATATCTGAATGCTTGTTAGGATAACATGATAAATATAATGGATATAGCTCACTAGACTTACATTGTATGAATTATGCGAAAATTGCTTGAAGAATTGTAGGTTTGCACTTGTCATCTGAATATGTTAGCAAGCTTGAGTTTTAAACTCTAAATCTAAATAAACCACATCAACAAGTAAAATAAATTTTCTTCAATACACTTTTTTTCTTCATGGAGCTATGTTACAGATGTTTTAGAGAGCCTTTAAGGCTTATACCATCAGATAGAACTCCAGCAAAAGTAAGATCCTAAAAATTATGTCATAGCTCAGTTTGTTGCTTTTACGAATAAATATGATTTATATAAATGTAATCTAACATCATTTTCTACAAATGTGTGCATTTACGTGCAATGCACGTGCTTTCATCTAGTTTACTAAATGATCTTTTTCATATTAAAGATTTTAAGTCCCCTGGTCTCATGGCTTCCTAGCTTTGGTCTGTTCCATATTTTCATTGCCTAAATTGTATTGTTTCTAGTTTCTAGACAAACAAATATATATTTTATCTTCATAATTTCATGAAACTAATACATAGGAGCCTTGCAAGTAAAAATAGATAAAGAAGTAGGAACCATCATCATGAACTGAAAAGAAATGTACATATCCAAAAAGTTAAATAAAAAAAAAAATATGAGGTAGAGAAAGAATGAGACACGAGAAGGAAAGGGAAAGAAAAAAAAAAGTAACTCAAAATGATTTAGGACCAGATTTAGGGTCAAAGGGCCAGGCCAGAATAGGGCCGAAAAGAGGGCCAGAACGGGGCCGGGCCAAATTTGGAAAATAAGGCCTGGCCCAAGGCCTTACGGGTTAGGGCCAGCACTATTCATCTTTAGGGCTGGGCCAGCCCGTGCCTATTTAGGCCGGCCGGCCCGGCCCTTTTGAAATCTCTAGAGCAAAGGAAGGCAAACACTGGGCCTTCGACGGCGTCCAGCCCAGATAGAAAAGTGATCCAACTCGAGAAATTAATGATGTGGGCTTCGCACACTGTTCCGTTTCTGCTGATGACATATGATTGACGTGGATGGGACATACTGTACATTGCTACCATGTTTCCAATCTCCGAGATTAGCCTTTTTAGTCAAAACCACGTAACACCCAATCATATCACGAGAGAAGTTTGTCTTCAATGGCGGGAGAGGCAGACAGATGTCATGGACCAGCCCTTACTTATATGGTTTTGCCTCTATCATTATCCCTTTTGGTCCTTGGACCCAAACAAGTCCTTAAAGTACTTTTCAACCATCAATGTTGCTGTCCCTTGGCACTTATTTTTGGTGTCATTTTAAAGTATTTTTTTGCACTGAAATGACTTGTTCGGTAATGCTACGGTGTGCTTTGAGGTATATAGCACATATTTTTAGACCCTTCTGGTTGATTGGTAGAAGGTCTGAGGTGTGAGCCGCGAGGTGAGTGCGTGGGATTAAGTAAGAAAGCTAACTCGTGTATGTAATTTTGTCATAGAGAGTCACAAGTATATTATGAGCTACTATGTGTTTGTAGTGTCATAAGGCAGTTGAAAAAATTCTGATTAAGAACGTAGAAATTAACCAGCACTATTTACATGTGTATACCTCATCCATTTATACTATATATAAAGGGAAAATATGATTTGGCGTAACACATTTTTTGTGTTACATATAACTACCTATCTAGAATGGTGACAAGTGACATTCTAAATTTTTTTTTAAAAAAAAATTCACAAAACAAAATTTTAAATAGTAAATAACTACTTTTAGTTTTTATAATGTACAATTCATTCTATTGAATGCAATAATAGACATTTATATATTATGATACTTAATTGTTTAACAAGATTTTATATTATTAATTTTATTTTTGTATACGCATCGCGTGTGTCACGGCAACTCGTTTTTTATTAAGTGAAAAGAAAAAAATTGGGAATAATCATATGTTGGATATTAAACGATTTATAATTATGTTCGAGTAATTTCTTGGCTAAGTACCACACTACCCCCGCCACGTCAATTAGCTTTAGGGGTGGTCATCAGGAGTTTTTAGTGTCCACTCCTGGTGCAACTTGAACTTTCATTATCCCACCAGGAGTCTTAGAGCAAAGTAGCTCCTGTCTCATATAACCGCAGCAAGTAGTTGTAGCTCTATAGCTTAAATGGGGTCTATTTCGATAGTTTCGAAAGGATAAACCGTAGCAATCAATGAATATTTGTCACTCAATTATATATTAAGAATACTTAAAAGACTAAAATTTACCGATGATCACTCAACTATGACTTATTTTTCATTTAAGTCATTAAACTTCATTTTGTTTTACTTTGGCCACTGTATCCACAAATGTGTTCAATCAGGTCATTCTGTCGAGCGGGATTAAATGAGTGGGTAAGGACAGTTGGCGGGAAGATTTTTAGGTAAAGAGACCAATTTACCTCTAAGTTGATGGCTCATGTGTGCATCACGTGACCATGTAACGACGAGAATTTAATCCTGTTGACGAAATGACATGATTGAACACATTTGTGAGTACAGTGGTCAAAATGAAACAAATTGAAGTTTAGTGACATTATAAAAAATGGATCATAATTGAGTGACCATTGGTACATTTTACTCTACTTAGAATTGATATTTTTAAATTTTGTTTCACTCATTTTCGATTATTGAACTTTCGTTAGTCGTGACCACCGATTACGTGGCAATCCTTTGTCTCAAGATAAAGGTTACTACTTAACTACTACAACTGATGATCTAAGTAAGTATTTTAGATCGATAAACCTCATTTTCTTGTGATTACGGTAATTCTGAACAACTACACGGCAAATGTATTTATAAGCCACAGAAATATTCTTTTTGGTTGACTATGCTAATACCCAAAAATCACATTAGATTAAGGAATGTTTGATTGAGTTGGGACCTTGACATGATGGTTGGGCAATAATGAAGTTCTTGCTCTTGATAATTGCAATTATCTATACAGTTATGACATCTAGTCACCCGAAACCAACATTTAATTATTGACAGAAGTAGACAAGAATGACCTAATTTTATTCGGGGTAGTGGTTACAGGATGATCATAGATGATAACTTTGATTACTGTTTTTGTAGTATGAAATGTTGCCTGGGGTTTAAGTAATTCGTTAGTTGAGTAGCTGAAATGTGTTGAGGCTAATATATTGATTAAGATGCTAATGTAGTTGATCAAGCATGATAGTGATGTTTGATCTTGGAAGTCGACTGGACTTTCCTTTTCTCTTTCATCCGACGAACTAAAGAAAATTTTGGTACATAGAAAAGTGTTAAATGCTGAAATGGTGGCGTTTTCGTCGATATGGTGTAATCATCGTGAACCAAATACAAGTGCCGATTCATATCAGGTTACTGCGTTAAGACCCGTCTTCTCACCTTGTTGCGATAAGAACTCAAACACAAGCTCTTTTGAAAGAACAAGAAGCCTGCAGAGATGCTGCCAATTTTTTTTAGAAAACTAAGAAGGTATTTTAGAATTGATTTTTTAATGGTCAAACTTGGTTATATTCAGATTAAATCAATTTTTATATATTCGGCAAAAAAAGTACTGATTAAGTTTATTCCAATGTGCTCAAAACTGATTAAATTTAGGATTCAGATTTTCTTAGATTCTGATCTAATTTTAGAATCAATTTCATTCGGCCTCTAAATCCCTATCATGTTAAACTAGGAGCATAATAGATTACCAGATCTATTCACCAGGTGACATAAAGAAAGCTATTATCTTCAAATCCACGGAAACAAAAGAAGCAAACTTTTCAAAAACTACACGCAAAGACCAAATTCATTTCACTGCTTGTTAATTAGGCTTTCCCTTTTAATATCATCATCATTAATGTACTTAATTACACTAACTTTTTCGGAGAAATGGAGGAGGAAAATTACTAAATGGGTTAACATCATTGCCTCACTAGCACCCCCAATTATGAAATCAACTGCCAATGGAGGAAAAAAGTACCAAGTCTACTACTAGAAATCAAGTCTCCCTTCTTTGTGGGTGACATTAATGTTAGCACATTCTAACTTAAGTTATGTTTTTATGTCCTTGTGGGTGTGATGTCACTTTTATGCCTTTTTTTTTATGTCATATACATATTTCTCAAAATAAATCAGAAAATCACACATTTTTCAGAGTTAAATAAATTGACCCATATAAGTGTAGAAAGTTTTGTTTAAAGGAAAGCAAATTTTAACATGCAGCCGTCCAAGATGTTAAGAAGTAATTACTAGGACTTAACCATCTTAGTGAACTTGGGAATCAAGTTATTGCGAAAGTCGCATTTTACCTTACTAGAATATGACGGTTGTGACGGTACGCTTTTACTACTTATACAATTATTATTTTGATTACCTACTCATCTTATCATGTAATTTGATTCGACTAAAAGGTAACCCAAATGTTAGAACGCAACAATATTTTACTTAATTTTTCACGTCTTTCATCATTGGACAACCACAATTTTGTGGTAGAAATCAAAACCATTGATAAATTAATCGAGGGGAATCATGATTGAATACAATATAAAACTCCAAAAAAGATAGTGACGACTACTTTGCGCTTACGAAAATTCAATATAGTGAAATGATTTTCATAGATCGGGAACTAACGTGTTGAACTGTTGCTTTAATAAATAGTCTCGGACAAAGCAGTTCAGCAAAATCTTTTACGATCCACTCTTTGGAATTAATTCTGTACGCTTAACTGCAGTCGACCCTACTGATATTTACCTCAAATTTTGGTTATCAATTTAAAATCTAACATTACATTACTCTTGATACATCTACATAATAATAATAATATTTGGAACATCCCGAAAGTCTAACCTTTTGATTTTCTTCTTCTAGAAGAAAAGGTCTCACTAACCCATCATCCACATGTCACATAACACCCCCCCCCCCCCCCCCCTCTCTCTCTCTCTCCTTTGAAAAAATGAAAATGAATCAACGGAACGCGTTTCTTACTCTTAGAAGTACAAAGAATGGGCGTCGGTTTTGAATTTTGATTATATTTCTTTATTTACAGCACGAGAGAGAACACCAGACGGTAAAGAGACATTGTCTTCTCTAAATGGCCCATTTCTCAAAAGTCTCAACACCATCATCACCCCATTTTCCACCATTCTTGCTGCTGCCTTTCTTGAACTAGTCTTGGTCCACGCCTGCCAACCGCAGTCGTATAACAGCTCCTCGTAGCCTTCGACCCTTCTCTTTCCACTGAAAACGCCACCTTGAAAGACAGTCCTTTGCTGCAGAGCCATCAAAGTAGAGAAGAGCAAGAGACGCGATGATCGGATGGATACAAGTGGCGATTGGGGCGGCAGCCACCGGAACCCTGGTCTTTCTTGTAGTTGTGCTTCTCCAGCACTACTGTTTTGATTCGAAACCGCCGGAGAACACCCGGGAGACCAGCGACAGCCGGGAAAGAGCCGCCAGTTTACAGACTGGGATTGCGCGACTGCACCATGTGAGTACCCTTCACCAGCATCTTGATAAGACACAGAGTCATAAGAGATCGAGAAGCAACTACTACGTGTTTAGACGCGGTATGAATTCTAAGCCTTTGTTTAGTTGGTCTGATAATCCTTCTCTCGTCACCGATGCCGTGGAAAATGGGTGGTCGCGATTCGCTTTCACGGCCTACACGTCGTCCCCATCCGTTCGATCAGCTCGGTCGTTGTTTGGTGCTTGTGCGGTTGGTGATCAGGGAAAGGATGTGGAGATAAGCTGGGAAGTTTGCCAAGGATCTGCGGATTTCATGCAGAAGATTAGGCTTAATTCTGGGTTGAAGAAGATAAATACAAGCGTTAATCCTGCATCAATGGCTGTGAAATCCGTGATTAAAGCGGCTTTGCCATTGCCCGGGCCTCCTTTAGGAAATACAGTTTCCTTCCCACAAGAAGCCTACTTTGAAATCACCATCTTGTCATTTGAGGGTGATGATTCTAATGACTTGATTGGCAAGGTAATGGTAGGTAAAAGGGAAGGGGAGAAGACAAAGCTCATCCAGGAGAATTTCAGTGCAGAGACAAATTCGGAATCTTTAGTTCACGTTACGAGTAACAGTAGTAGTCGCAGCAGTCGAAATGGCAATGGCAATGGCAAGTTAGAAGAATTGAGGCTAAATGTTAAGGAAGATCGCATAGGAGAAATGGTTAACTTGTCGGTAGGGCTCACCGGAGGAGGGTCTCTTCCTTTGAAGCTTCCGGGCAGCTATTCTGGTTCTGTTGGTTTTAACTCCAATGGTTCTGTTTATCTTGATGGTAAATTCTCCCTCTTATTGCATTGCATACATGAATAAGTAATGGCCATGTTAACGGGAGAAATTTTTTGGCAAGGCTTATTTGCATTTCTTCTTTACATGGTAATCGCACTTTTAGTACAACTTTTTACGCATAAGGTACCTTATGAATTGTGAATGTACATGATAAGTAGGAGAAATGCCTATATGCCAGCCAATTTTATAGGGGATTCACCAACCAATTTCAACGGCTTCACGTTTCCCGTGTGCTCTTGAAGAGTCTAGTCTGTATTGTTTACACCTTGAGATTTTGGGAGACGGTGGCTAATACAAACTTGGGCACACTTTTAGGACACAAAGTTGGTTGAGGGTCTAAATTGAAGTGATTGATTTTGCCCAGATTAATGGGAACTAGTTCCAAAGTAGAAAAGTTTTTTCTTGTGTTAAAGAGTGCTAAAAAGGTCAAGTGGTCCATAGGCAGCAGGCATTGTCTACAAACATGAGCAGTCTCTGAACGTGAATAGTTTTCAAACAGGGATCACTAATAAAAGGAAACAAAGAGATTATGATGCGATGTTACATGTCGTAGTAACATGGCATCAAAGAGATTATTACTACCATTTGCTGAATTTGTGTTTTCTTATGTGACAGGGATTAAACTTGTATTTGAATCCGAGGAGGAAGAATGGGGAAGAATAGACAGAGTGATTGGTTGCGGGTACAATCCGAGCCAGAAAAAGGTGTTCTTCACTGTGGATTCTCAGCTTGTACATGAAATCCATTGCAAGTCTGAGGAATTTGGGACTCCCCTATATCCAACTCTGGCAGCGAACACTGACATTATGGTACTAGTGAACTTTGGACAAAGTGTGTTCAAATATGCACCAGCAAATCAACAAAGAACTCCAAATCCTTGCTTCGTTGGGCCAATGGCGAATTCTCCTGCTTTGGGTTATGAAGAAGACAGCAAAGAGCTTTTCTCCATGGGGAGAATTGATGCCCAGTGGCTCAACCGATCTACAACCAGACCCACTTACCAATATAACGGCAGTAACAACAGAGGAGGAGTTGACTTCGACGAGGTTTCTGAAGGCGACTTGTTTGAAATCGTTTTAGATAGTTCCGGAAGATCCCCAAGGACTCTATGAAAAAGCAAAACAAATGTACATTCGCTGGGTTCCCTTGGAAGAAATTTTTTGGTTAGAGATACACTTCTTTCGGTTCAAGAGTCCTCTTAGGCTAGATTTTCCATCTTTGGAAGAAGACATTCTCTTTGTATATGCTACTGGTACAAATTCTTATCCAAATTCTTTGTTACTTCTGCTTCTCATAATCAAAAGGAAAGTGTTTGCAAGATACCTTTGATGCCATTCTAAATCATCAAACAAACCATTGACTGATAATTATGCAGAGACATGTCCACATGTCTTATGACTGACAAGTTAGTCGGAAGTTGGATCAAGTTCTCAGGAAACATTAAGTTCCAAAATTGAGAAAGTTTCGGATGGAATTAAGTGATGGTGGCCAGAAAGAATCAATTGTGTTCATTCTTAATTTGACACTCGGCATAAAATGATTTTGACATGGTTTACTTGAGCAATAAAGAATTTCTTGAACTAAAGATGGGACAAAGAAGGTTGACAGGCATATGGCCAGCATTATTTTCTAGTCCAACCATTCCTAATACTTGTAGAGAAATATCATAAACTAGGGGGAGGAATCAGGGTGAGTACTGTGACAGTTGGGCAAGAAATGAAAAGAAAGGGAGAAGATGAACAATAAAAGGGATACGGAGAGATCTTCATGTTCAAGATAAGACGCATTAACTTACATGTTTAATGCGTGTATTACAGATTAAAAGGTTGACTTTGCAGATACATTTCAAAGAGGAGATTCATAAAGTAGCTTTATCCTCAAGATATCTTGTGTGAACCGATGCTATATACAGAAGAATCGTCAATAATGGGATATCCTTAACCCTTTTAGCTAATGACTTGGTGGCAATCATGTAATGCATAAAGTATAGCAGTTAGATTGCAGTTGCAGAAAGAGCAACGTAATTCTGCTAACATTAAGACTGCAAAGGTTAATTTTTAGTCAACTCAGGGTATATTACTACTGAGCTAATCCTCCTGATTTGATAAAATAACAAGCAATGCCTTTTCTTGACTAGACTCGATTTGACGCTAACTGCTACGAAAGCTTTCGCATGAAATATGCCTAATAGCATAAGCAATGAGGCTAGAGTTTTTTACCATAGCCTTTTTCGTTTCGAGCATCTCGTCTATCATCTCTTTGGCAATTTTCATATACAGTTTCAGGTGGTTCTCCCTTTCCCTTTGAAGGAGAAGCTCAAGACATGCCTTTGCAATGCAAAGAACAACCGTCAAAGATGGACAACCACCAAGCCATAACCCTCGTAGCTCAAGAGCAAGACGAGACGAGAAAAAGTGGAACTCCCCCAGCTCCCTATAAAGGATCTGCAATCTTAAAAGATATGTAAGAACCAGAAATAAAATGCACTACTGTAACAGCATTTGAGGAGTCTTCATATTCGTACACCTTGTACTTGTTGAAGCCTGAAGGTTGATTATATACCTTAGACATTAATCAAATTGCAGATGCCAACCCTTCCCCAACTTACTCCCCCCTGCCAAGTTTTCCTCTATCCTTGGAGGGGAAAACTGGCATATTTGAGAACTCGATCATATCTTTACTACATAATGTTGCATTTGGAGATGGTGGGATGAAGTGAATAGGTTGACTCTTTCGCTTACTAGATTGACCATACCAAACTCATTTCACTGCAGGTACCACAGTTCCTATTTAATTCTATATCCCGAATACAAACTTGAGCAAGAACTAGCATGCACACATCTCACTAGCATAAGTTCCTCCTTTTAAATATTTTATTGCCTTAAATTTCAAAATTAAGGAAGCAAAATTGTTGAATTAAACAGCTGATCAACCCATTGGTCAAAACTCTCAGTCCTCTGTAACCCTCTCGTTTGTTCTCACAGCTTCTTTTTTTCAGATGAATTATGTTGTATATTGGAACTAAGAGAGTAGAAGAAAGCTAGAAGAGTAGTACCTAATGATTCTTCCTTTTAACCTTATGCTGCCGGCGGCCAGAGAATTCTTCCTGGGTAAGACCACTGCTGGACAGTAATGGCCGGCCTCATTTGTCCTATAGCTTCCGAACCAAAGCAATGAAAATTTATAAGGGCAATCCATTATAAATGAGTAAATAACATGGGGGTAAGAGTAGACTGCAAAATCATGAGATACAAGCTCCTACTTTAATTTGTAAAACATGGAAATGGAAGACATTAAGCTGCATGTGCTCTTCCTTCCATACTTCACCCCAAGCCACATGATCCCCCTGGTAGACACCGCCAGGCTATTTGCTGCCGGAGGAGTTGATGTAACCATCATTGCCACCCCATCCAATGCCCTACTATTCCAAAACTCTATCGATCATGCCATCATTTCCGGCCACAGAATCTCGGTCCAAATGCTGAAATTTCCATCAACAGAAGTAGGCCTACCCGAAGGAATAGAAAACTTCAGCGCGATCACTTCCCCGGAGATGGCTTCCAAAGTCTTTCATGCCATCGGACTTCTCCAAAAGCCGATGGAACAATTAATTCGCAGTCTGGGCCCTGATTGCATTTTCTCCGACATGTTCTTCCCTTGGACTGTCAACGTTGCCAAGGAACTCAACATCCCCAGACTCTTGTTTTATCCGTCCAGCTTCTTCTACCATTGTGTCTCGCATAGCTTGAAAATTTACGCTCCTCATGAAAAGGTGCATTCAGATACAGAGAATTTTCTTATTCCTGGTCTGCCAGATGCAATTGAGATGAAAAGGTCCCAATTACAAGAACACGTCAAAACCCAAACCATGTATGGAGAAATCATCAAGGTAATCAAAGAATCGGAGCTTCTAAGCTACGGTGCGGTTCATAACACTATCTACGAGCTTGAGCCGGCTTATGCTGACCATTACAGGAATGTGAAAGGGATGAAAGCCTGGCATGTAGGCCCTCTATTTCATTTCTCCAGAGTTAATCCATCAAAAACTTTCATTTCTGCACAGCACACCAGTTTAAGTTGGCTTGACACTCAAAGAGCCAAATCAGTTCTCTATGTTTGTTTCGGTAGTATGGTCAGGTTCTTTGAGACTCAGCTCAGGGAAATTGCGTTAGCTCTTGAAGCCTCTAACTTCCCTTTTGTTTGGTTCGTGAGAAAGAGAGAGGAAAATAACGAAGATGAAGAGGAAAGTTGGTTCCCAAGTGGTTTTGAAGCACAAATTAGGCAAGCTAACAAGGGATTGGTAATCAGAGGCTGGGCGCCACAGCTAATGATCCTGGACCACCCGGCAATCGGAGGGTTCATGAGCCACTGTGGTTGGAACTCAGTCCTTGAAGCTGTCACCGCCGGCGTGCCGATGATCACGTGGCCATTATATGCCGAACAATTCTACAACGAGAAACTTGTTGAACTTCTGAGGGTTGGAGTCAGAGTCGGGACGGAAACGTGGAACTCTAGTCCTGAGATCACTGGTCCTTTGGTCGGGAAAGATGAGATAGTCGAGGCTATAACTCGTCTGATGGGTGATTCTGACGAAGTGAAGCAGATCAGGCAACAAGCAAAGGAGAAAGCAGTGATGGCTAAAAGGGCCGTAGAGGAAGGCGGGTCCTCGTACAATGATCTGGCAGCTCTGATCGACGAGCTTAAATCTTGTTCTCAGGAGAGGATGAACAATTTTGCTAAGTAAATCTAAGAAAAGGTGTGCGTGTATGCATACGATCTGCTTGATTGCCTGCTTCCCATGTAAATGCCCTCAGTATGCTACATGACCATCCAAAGATTCAGAAACAATATCAATATACATCAAGTAGCATTACTGTTTCAAAGTTATCTTCATCAGTTTCTCGTGGTTGTATGGAGGATACGAAGAACTAAGCCATGATATGAAGTTAACCCTATCAATCTATCGACTGGAAACATCATGGGGGTGATCAAGCAAACATCATGCACTTTGGCAAACTACCCAGGTTGGCCGAAGCCTGAAGGACTTGCGGATGGCAGAAGTGAAAATTTTCTACTCTCAGTATTACTTGTAGAATGGGATCTTTTTTGTTGGTTTTGGTAAAAGACGGCATCGAGAGAAAGTTTCACGTTTCTATTAATTTGTTATCAGGAAGATTCGATCAGCAATTTTTGTTCTTGTGGTATTAATTTTGAAGCTCACCAGGTTTCTGCGAAGGCTCTCAGCAACCCTCTCCCATGAATTATGATTCGATATGGAAGTCCCTTGGGAAAAGCAAACGAAAGCAAAAAATGTGTAGTTCTATTTTCAGAAGATAGTAGATCATAAGGACTCTCTGGTCCGTAATTTTCACTAAAAGTCGAGCCAAGAATCTTAATACAATGTCGGAGAAACTTTACGACCCGAACCAGCTGAAGAGCTCTTAACGATTCCATACTAGTGTTTCCTTGACGCATCAAGGTTTCTATTGAAATCATTATCATTTTTGGTATCGTTGTATCTTAATGCTGCTAACTGCTAATGAGGGCCCTTTGGTGACTATGTTTCTGCTTTATTTTCTCAATTTCAACAGTTAGACGTGATTATCCTAGCACAAGTTCAGGAAACTGAAAAAGATTGATCACGTAATTCTAATGGTTATCAGAAGCCTGAATCGAAAATCACATAGAATGTCAACTTGTACTAGCCTTCTCACATTTTGATTTTTTGGTAGTGAAGAGCCTTCTCACATGCTTTCTGTTATTTCAATCTAGCAAACGGAGAGTAACAAAAGGAGCACCATGTACTTAAGGAACAAATTACGAGAGAAGAATGGTCAACATCCGGAGACATTGCAGCTACACCCTTCATTTACTTTCCATATACCCTGGTCATCAATACCATTTCTTTCTCTTTCTCTCCTTCGCTGCATTCGATCACGACCCTAGCGTCCGCACTTACCCAACCAAGAAGGCACCATGGGGAGTCCAACAGAGAGACCGCTCCATGCAGTTTTCCTCCCGTACATGGCACCAGGCCACATGATGCCATTGGTAGACATTGCAAGGGTATTTGCTGCGCATGGATTGAGGGTCACCATAATCACCACCAAAATGAACGCGCAAAGCTTCAAAAATGCAATCGAAAGAGACATCAGAGCCGGCCACCAGATAGCAATCGAGGTTCTTCCTTTTCCAGCTATCGAAGCTGGACTTCCAGAAGGGTGTGAGAATATAAGCAAAACCCCAACCCCAGAAATGACCATAAAACTCTTCCACGCCATCGAAATGCTACAACCACAGATTGAAGAACTTATTCGTAAATGTAGTCCAGATTGCATTGCCTCAGATGTTCTCTTCTATTGGACTACAGATGTTGCCGCTGAGCTTGGCATACCAAGGCTTGCTTTCAGTGGTAGCGGGTTTTTCAATATGTGTGTTGCTTACTGCATCGAACATCACCAGCCACACAAGCACATAAAATTGGAGACAGAACCCTTTGTTGTACCCAACATGCCAGACCAACTAGTGCTCACGAGATCACAGCTGCCCGATATTGTCAAAACCAGAAATAAATTCTCTGAGCTATTTGATAAACTGAAAGAGGCTGAAAGAAAGAGCTTTGGGATGTTAGTGAATAGCTTCTACGAGCTGGAGACTGCTTATGCGGATTATTACAGAAAAGTGATAGGAGTAAAGGCATGGCATGTGGGTCCTGTGTCACTGTTAAAAGGGGGCCAGGATGATAAAGCTGAAAGAGGGGATGAACCTTCTGTTAGTAAACACAGCTGCCTCAGTTGGCTAGATTCCAAGAAACCCAACTCGGTTCTGTATATCTGCTTTGGAAGCTTAACCCGATTCAGCAAAACTCAGTTAAACGAAATTGCAAGTGCCCTGGAAAGTACAGGACAATTCTTCATTTGGGTGGTTGGGAAGGTTTTAGGAATGGATAAAAAAGACAAGGAGGAAGAATGGTGGTTGCCCGATGGATTCGAGGACAAAATGGTGGAGTCGGGGAAAGGAATGATCATAAGGGGTTGGGCACCACAAGTACTGATCCTTGAACACCCAGCCATTGGTGGAATCTTAACACATTGTGGATGGAACTCAATTCTTGAAGGTGTAGCTGCTGGTCTGCCCATGATCACTTGGCCTATATTTGCAGAGCAGTTTTACAACGAGAAGCTTGTGACTCAGGTGCTGAAAATTGGCGTCCCGGTAGGCAATGAGGTGTGGAAGGCATGGGCCACAGAGGAGACGTCGTTCATTAGTAGAGAAAAGATTGAGCGGGCCATTAGTAAAGCTATGTGCGAGAGAGAGGACGGTGAGCAGATGAGGAAGAAGGCAAAGAGGCTAGGTGAGCTGGCAAGAAAAGCTGTTGAGGAAGGTGGTTCTTCACACAAGGACTTGAAACTATTGATTGAAGAGATAAAGTGTTATGCACGTAAAAATGCCTCCTTCCAAAAAGACCTGTAAGTGCCTTGGGTGTTAGAATGCATTCCATCAGCAGAAAGGTTTGAAATTTCAGAACTAACGCCTGCGAAGTTGCAGTTCATTAATACATCACACATTAAACATGTTGTGCACTAGAGAATAAAAGCTCAAGCATATATTTGAGATATAAACAAGATCACACATTTAACATTATATCCAGCTCAAACAGAAAGTTGACATCTAATTAAAACATTATTAAGCAGTCATCAAGCTAGCATATACAGTCACACACAAAGCCATGGGCACCAGGCTTTCTGAGCTGCCCTACAGCTCTATTTTCATTGTCAAGCATAAACTGTTGCTCAAATCCAGCAAAATATATGTCTAATTACAGAGCAAAAGCAGAGAGATACTACACAATGGGTGGGTACTGCTTGGCCTGCTGCCGCACCCTTCTCCTGTACTCGGCATTTTCCTGTAAAAAGCCGAGCCACGTTCTTTTAAAAAACCATCTCTTCAAGAATATTAGTGCAGATGCCCAAATAACTAAACAATTTTATAAAGCAAGAGAGGTCTACGAAAGGGAAAACAATACCTGAATGAAGAGCTGATACCCATCAGTTTGGGCTGGATCAGCAGGGTTAGGCTGGTCCAGCAAATCCTGAATGCCTACTAAAATTTGCTTCACTGTAATGGCTGGTCTCCACCCCTAAATAATTGGGTAGACACGATGAGCACCAATAGCTTAAAAGCACCAGGCAGCAGGATATCCAAAGACAAAAAGCAAGTAATTACTACTTACACTGTCTTCATTAAGGATGGACAAGCACACAGTTCCAGAAGGGTAGACATTAGGATGAAAAAAACCTTGAGGAAACTTGCATTTTGGAGGCTTGCTAGGGTAATCCTCACTGAAGTAGACCGCAAGCGGAAAGTTTCCACCCTCCCAGTCAGTCTGAACCAATGGAAAAGGTCAGTACTCTCCCCTAAATATGTTTCCTTCTAAACCCTTTTGATAGTTGAACGTAATGGCAGGAAAATAAGAGATTCCAAGTAGTCATATTAACTTTTATAAGTAAAATAGGAGTTTGGAACCAAAGGATGCACAAAACTATGAAGAATACTTCAGCCCGTGCTTCTACTGAACCAGTGTTCGTATTCCTACCTTCTAACTAGTGAGTCCCTGGTCTCACCCGCCATACAATAATTTCTCCCAGTCTCTAGTTAAAGAGCTCTTAGTTATTTTCCACCGATAGATTAGTAGAGTGCAGGCCAAGGCTTGATAATCATACATCCAATTCTGTAAAAGGAACCATTTTGTTTTAATTGATTCCAAACCGTCATTAATGCACACCCTGATGGAGGCCCCGCAGAGCGTTAAGATGAGCTTAGAGCTGTTTCAGCTCAGCTCAATTTAGAAAAAGGGGGTGAAGACATGGCTCCAACTTACACCGAACTTGACAAATCCTGCCCAAGCTCGGTCAGCAATTACTGCAGCAAAGAAAAGCTCAAGCTCGAGCTCGCGTCTATAATGTTTTTATGTAGGGTGCTTTGGGCTTTCTTTGTATGTGCCCCCCCGCGAGGTTTTTGTCAAATATATAAGCATGTGGATAAACCCTTTATATGAAACCTTTTTTATTTACATATCAAATTCCAGAAATTTTAGAACATATTGCTAGCTAAAACATCTTGCATCACCACCCTCATATATTTAGTCACGTGGGCATATCACTACTTCTAGAACCTGGCTATCCATCACCTCACAATAGCCGGTTTACTGTCACCATTATTACTCCATAAATTCATAATATCAATGTTAACATTGATATCTTTATGATCATATAATATCTAGGAATGGAATCAAATTGTGCTACGCCCTTCAAATGCATTACTTGATGGGAAACGGGTATATATAAACCCTCCCCCCACCCACACACACAAAAGAAAACCCTTTCTTCTGCTGAGCAACCTTCACTACCACCAAATAGCATTTCTGCTTAGCTAGAGTCAAATCCCATAATTATGCTCAAATTTAGATTGATTCTCTCAATATTTGTTCCTAAGGCTTAAATGCACTCCAAACCCTGTGTTTTCCCACAAGCTGCAGCTAAAAGCCTAACGTCTACACATTAGCTCTCAAAACCACGAGGTTTAGATGCCGTTGCAATTCATTAAAAAGTGAGGTATAAAACTGTCAATTCAAATCAACTGGCCATCTTACTTTACCTTTTACTTTGTCAAGTATCATAACCACCGCTGCTAGCCTGCTACCAAAATAATTACCCTCTCCAACCCTGGGGCACACTACCTCACCATCACCACCACTACCTCTTTAAACAGGACGTTCAATTCACAGAACCACCTATTACCCAAAAACTATGCAACTCTTGGCAGTGAAAACCCTAGATCCAACAAAATGGTTCTTACTTTTTTAATGGTCTTATGCGAAGGTGATTGTGAGTGAT
>JAVXUO010001916.1:0-96604 GCA_033065855.1 Escallonia rubra
TCCGGCTCTTAGGCGATGAGTTTTTCGTATTCCTAAATGATCAATTGTTACTATTGCTGACTCGGATTTCTATGAGTGCGTCCTTACGACTAAGCGGCCAATTATTGTTATCATTAGCTCTATCTCTTCATCATACATTTTTGGTGCATCGAGATGACCGATTATTGTTAATGTTTGGCTCCGGCTTCTAGATGTGCTTCCTTTTTCGTGCTTAAGCCACTAATCATCGTTACTATTGGCTCTGGCTCTTACATGATTTTTCAGTATCCCTTTCGTTATTGTCGTTAGCTTTGGCTTCTAGGGGTATGCCTTATGCCCAAGCGACTAATTGTTGTTATTGTTGGCTTCAGCTTCTAGGACTACAACTTTTATCTGGCGACTAATCCTTGTCACTAGGGGTGAGCGTTTAAACCGTTGGAATCGATCCAACCGTAAAAACCGAACCAACTAATCTGTATATTTTCAAACCGATCTAAAAATCAATCGGCTTGGTTTTTCTTCCCCAAACCGTACATTCGGTTCGGTAGGTTCGGTTTGGATTTTTTGAAACCGCATCGAACCAACTGTATAGAATATAACATATATATATTTTTACCTAATATTAGTTACTTTTTTACCAACCCTAGTTATCTAACCGCTCATATGACTAAATTCCTTGACGTAACACACATTTGTCACTCGCCACCTACAACTCACTAAGTGCTATTAATTATGATTAAAAATTAGTTTTTTTTAGCTTATTAGCATGTATAAGTTATTAATTTTTGGGTCTAAACGTGCCCAAAATTGAGTTTGACCCAAACCAATAATCATCCAAACCGATCCGTTCAACCCGTAGAAACCGAACCGTTTTTTTTCTTTCAAATCAAGGTTGGTCAGTTCGGTTTGGTATTCAGCCTCCAAACAGAAACAACTGAACCGTACTCTCCCTACTTGTCACTGTTTGCTCCTGCTCCAGATAATTAATTGTTGTTACCATTGACTCTGACTTCTAGGTATACGCCCCTCATTTGGCAACCAACCACTGTTACCGTCGGCTCCGGCTCCAGTTGAGGTCCAATCTCAGTTACCCTTTAGATGTTACTCGATGACCAACCACTTTTACGTAGTGGCTTTGAGTAATATCCCCTCGTTGAACTTCGCTAGTTTGATTTTCTTTTAGGGATATGCGTCAAAACTTGCAAAGTTCTGACCTCATATCTGTGGTGAAGCTTTAAGTCCTCGAGTTTTTCTTGTGGTCTTTTCTCGTGTTTTACTAAAAAAAGGTGTTATTATGTATGCCCACGAGCGAGCTCCTTCACCGAGGGCTCTGTAGACAGACGACCCACTTTTGTAGTATTGTTTTATTCTCCTTTTTTTCTCATTAGGCTTTATAGTTAACTAAGTTCATTACTATTATGGGTCTTGGCTTGATATTAAACATAAGCTTAATTTTATTAACTAAGTCAAGTCTAGTTAATTAGAGTCTAGTCTAGTCAGTTCTAGTCTGGTTAAAGTCATGTCCAGTTGGGTGAACCTGTCTAATTAGTTGAGTTCAACCCTAGTTAAGAGATTTTGACTTAATTTAGATGAATTAAAATTGATCTATGGTCATCTTTGATGCATTTTAATTTATTTAATTTAGATGTGACTTGGGAATAATTTTTGAAATCTAGAACATCTCATCTGTCTTTCTAAAAACTTTTACCGAATTTAGGGTAATAAATTTTACCAAAATTCAAAGAAGAATCTTAATTAATTAAGGGGTGACTGGCTGGTTTTTGACAAAAAGGCCGGTAAGTTGACTTTTTTTTAATCATATAATCTTCTTTGCCAGAGATTTTAGACCTGAAAAAGTCTTCTTTACCATTTTTCGGCTGTAGACCACTATAAAATTGGTCCATTGAGCCTCAAGTTAACGGGCTGGGTTTCTTCTCTATCCATGTTATATCTTTCTTCTCTATAATTGATGCATCATTATTATGGAGAATTCTATAAGACAATTCAAATTTTCTTAGTCTACTCGCATCATGGATTCATCTCGAGTCATTTTTTATTGCTTTTCTAGAATTGAAGACTCTAGATTATCTCCCCTTCCTACGACCATATCTCAGCCAAGAACTTAAAAAATAGAATAAATAGTTTCAAAGCTTAATTTTTTTCAATGAGAAGAAGTCGTGTCAAGAACGAGATTTAGGTTGCGTCTTGTAGGGTCCGGTTGAACTATGAGGTTTTGATTCTGGTTTGTTTGACCAGATACCAGGCCATTTCACCTTGGTCTTTTAATTCAAACAAAATTACGTTCAGTTAATCTTTTTTTTTTTTGGTTACTTGTTTTGGAGTTTAAGGGTATAATAGGTGCCTAACACTTTCTCCCTGTATAATTTAGTCCCTGAATCCGAATCTTCGCTTTCATAAGTTTAAAGCTTAAATTGGACAATTCAGAGTCAAATTAGGGTTTTAGCGCTATGTTTGGATAACCTAGACTTACATCTTATTTTGATGATAACTACACATTGATTATGTTCTAATGTGTGCTTTGAGTGGATTCTTAGTAGATATATACATGCACACTTATGAAGACACATTTGAAAAGTTGGATAGATAGATCAAAGCCAAAGAAGCTTAAAGCTATAGCAGGCATGCTATGGAAGCTTCATCAAGTCCAATGTCAAAGAGCAACAAATAAGTCATATAGGCTAAGTTACTATCAATTATAATTGATCTTTACAATTATGTGACTAGTCTTGGTTTGATGCTTGGATTGATGACTATGACCTAAGATGACCTTAGGACACCTTGTGCATTGCATGTGAGTTCGTAACCATTCACATGAGTGTGGTTCTTAAAAATGAGTGAACTTTGAGGCTTACTCAGATTTTCTCAAAAATGTTTTTGTTATTAAACTTTTCATATTTGATATAAATTTTTATTAGCTTTCCAACACAAAAACCAGCACCTCAATCCAAATTTTCTAGAGAAAGTTATGCCCAAAATAAGAAAGGGGGTTCTATGAGGCAGCCGATAGGCAGTAGGGTAATACAGTCGACTGTATTATACAGTCAACTGCATTTGTCAAAATTCAGTTCCAACAGGCTATTTTTTAGGACAAGACTCCAACGGCTAGTTTGGAGGGAACCTAGTCGACTACATTGGGAATACAATCGACTGTAGTGGCAGTTTTGCTCATTTAATGCATCTAACGACTATATTTCATATCTTCTCTATATAAATAATTTGGGGCTTTACCATACTCCATGGAAACATACATTCTAAGTCTTCATTAATTAGAGAAACATCAAAGGTCATAGATTAAATTTTTCTCTCTTCATATTCATGATTTTACATAATTAAAGAGAGCATCTTTGTGAGCAATTCTTTGATTGAGAGTGAGCATTCTTCAAGTCATCAATTCTCTCACCTCTGTATTGTACTAGAGCTTCATGTGTACTCATTTCCTTTCAAGAAGGTTTCTTTGTACACAATTGATCTTTGTAAAATGATTGAGATCAAGGCTTGGGTTCGTCAAGTCTTGGATGAGCTTTGTGGATTAAGGGCTTTTGCTTGGGGTGGGGATATCACCAAGTGTTGTAAGGGTTTTGATCTTGATCCGGAAGAAGATTGTTACTAGTAGATTCTAGTGCTCTTGCAAGGGACTTCCTTAAAGAGGTGGATGTAGGTTTGAGGATAGTTCAAGCCGAACCATTTAGATCTCCTTGTCAAGTATCTCTGACTCAATCTTTTTACTTATTGCTCTACAATTGCTTAATATTATTTACTTCACAACTTTATTAAAGTATTATTTTGTTTGATTGAGATTCGTGATTGTGCTTCGTTTGAATTTCTCATTAATTTTCAAAAATCCTATTCACCCACCTAGGTTGCTTTATTGGTTTCATAGGGTTTTCTTGTTTGCCCTTTTTAATTATTAAATTAACCCTAAAAATAAGATGGTGACTCGAGTTAGACTTGCCCGGGCCTTAATTTTTAGAGCGATTTTCTACAGTAAGATCACTCAATTCTTAGTTCGAGCTAGATCATTGTGAAAAAGAGTGTTTCCATGTAAAAAAAGCATGCTACGGGTTTGCAAATAAAATTTAACATAGATAGACAGCGATACAATCTCAACTACAACAGACATACGTACGAAATTTAATTCTCATGCCGGGAACTATTAGAGGACACACACATATATATATATATATATATATCGTCAATTGGTCAAAGTTTTATACATTTCTCTTTAATAAGGCCAGATATATCCTATGAGATTGGGGTGGTAAGTCGACTTACGGGAAGTCCAAGGAAGAGCGCATGTGGAAGAAGTTTGGCGAATTATGCAAGACGAGAGTGGCACAGTTAAATCTAATGTGATGCAATTGGATTTTGTGATGCGAATCACAGTGGCGACTTTAGACACCCCTTTTTTAATCTTTTTATTTATGCATTACAAGAGGGCTTTATTATTTATTAAAGTTCGATACTATAGGTCTAGACCTGATAATATAATGAGCCTAATGTATTTAATTAATTTCAGTCCAGTCCAGTTTGGCCAAGTCTAGTGTGAGTCCAGTCCATTTTAATAGATTATGATTTGGTTAGATAATTCACAAATATATTAAGATTAATCTCTGATGCATGTAAATCCCATCGTTTTATAGGAATTTTGGAGATAATTTTTGAAATTTGGTACATCCCATTCTATTTTATCAGGGATAATTACCGAATTAGGGACTAAAATGTTACAAATTTTGAGAAAAAATACTAAATTAATATGGGATGAACCGGCCGATTAATTGACTTTTGTCCAATCTGCGATTTCAATCAAATATCAAACTTTGTCAAAGATCTCAAACTTAAAAGTTATTTTTATCACTTCAATTAGCCTCAGACCTCTATAAAAAAAAGGGCCTTTTGGCTACATTTCAATAGAGGGTAGTCTCTGTAGCCTCAACATTTTCATAATCTCATATAGCGAGAAAAAGCATTGCATCGTGCATTCATATCAAGGTTGTTGTAAACTCTTTTAAGTCATCATCTTCTATAGGTAGTTTTATATTGCTTTCTATTTTAGTCTAGAGAAAATTTCTCCTTCCCGTGACCAAAGTTTGGTCACCAAAAATAAACTTTTCAAAAAAGAGTCTTTTAAATTTATTTTCTTATTTAAGTTTAGGTCACCTCCTGTAGGGTTCGCGTCGAACTACGATGGTTTGATCCTAACTTGTCCGACTAGCTATGTAGGCCTTTTAACCCCACTCGTGGAATTTAAACTAAATCTTACGGTAGGTTAAATGTTGCATATTTTTTACACCAAAAAGAAAATTTAATAAAAACAACATAGAGACCGAAACGATATGGTGGGTGCCTTACACCTTCTCGTCGTATAGTTCCCGAAACCACCGTTTCTATTTTCAAAAGATTATAAGCTTTTAGAGTCTTTTTTTGGTATTTTTCCTTTGTTTTCCATAGAATAAGATGGTGATTTCTAAATTCTTCTTGGGACCTCTCGCGGGTCCGGTTTTTCAAGGCAATTCGCTACAGCCAGGGGCAGAGCTGTCATGACCCGCGGGGGGGGGGGGGGGGGGGAGGCACCCCCCAACTTTTTGGAATTTCTTCTTAGTTTTTCAAATAATAGATACTCACATTTTATATATTTAAAAAAATGCCATTATATCGTAACATTAATTAATTAGGGTTTTGTTCGTTGTTTTATTAATCTGCGTGTCACTGGCCGTCGTAGTCTTCCTCTTTCTCATTCTTTTGCTCCATCTTCATTCTTCGAAATTCTAAATTTTAAATCTCCATATTAAAAAAAGACACCAATTAATCAAGGTTAGTTTCTTTTTTATTTAGTTTAAATTCTTATAGTATGTTAAGTTATACGTAATATATAATCACATTAGTCAAATTGAACAGTTTATTCTGTATTTAACATATTCAATAATGACGCTAATTATAATATGTTAACTTATACGTAACATGCTTCATATACGTAATAATCACATTAGTCAAATTGAGCAATTGATGATTTTCGTGACTATAAAGAATGTCGGGTCGAGTTCCACTTTGACCATCGATGTATAGAGTTACTTTTCTTATATTTTCTTGTTTTGTGAAATCTTTATGAACTACTTCTAATTTTAATGCCAGACATTTCATGTTTTATGTGAATATGAACATTTTTAATTCTTTTATATTAGCCATCAACTTTGTTTATTATCTTTTTGGCCCCCCTCGGTTAGACTTTTTAGATCCGCCCCTGACTACAATGACATATCAACCCGGATATATACAACCATATTAAACTTAACAAGAGACAACTATAGTTTATCTTTCGACTATTAAGCAGAATATAGACCAGCCGTTTATGGAAACACAAGAATGTGAATGGCTCATGTAGCTTATGTTTGACACTAAGCATAATGATCATTATTTGGTTAGAACATATGATAAACATGCTATAAATTCTGCAATTTGTCACTACCTAAACCGCATTTTTCCAATCGGCCTTCCTAACATTTTACCACTTAAATGCATCTCTGACATTCTAACCTCCAAAGTATGCATTGACACTAGAAGTAACATGTACACCTAACCTAATTCACAATTATAGTGCAAACCATAACTTAATACTAAAATCACTGACACCATAAACCCTAATCTCAACCCAAAAAAATGGAAACTTCATATAAGAAAACCTAGCCCATAACTAGGCATATATTCTTGAGGTTTCCTGAACAGTCTTTTGATTAACCTCTTTTGACAATCGAAGTAACCTTGATACAAATTAACTTTAGTCAAAACCCTAGCCTTTGAAACCATTTGGAAACCTAATCATTTTTGTTAGTGATAACTTTTGTAGAATATCATTGTTTTGGAATAACGAACCCCATAACTTTAGGATGTCTGGAAGTTTTCCCTCAGTGGAAGGTCATGTGGATGGCACATATACATGACCGTCCAAGCAATTTAGACACAATTGCGATTATGGGTATTATTTCTTTGAATTTGAAACGTTAGGGTACTTTTGTCGAAAGGGATGATATCACTTATATCCCTCAGTATAGGGGTAAATTACAGTCAAAGACGTATGTTTCAAAAATTTGTAATCGTATCCCAAATGTAAGAAATTTGTATAAGATATGCCCACCATTAGGATTCCGTGATCCAAACTAACAATTTTTGCTGATGTGGCAATACAATATTTTAAAAATCACAATATTACCCTATCTTTCCTCCTAGTCAAAACAATGAAATCTCTTTTATGCCTGTATGTATGGCCTTCGTCGAGAGAGAGAGGGAGAGAGAGAGAGAGAGAGAGAGAGGTGTCATCCTCCGTTAGATTTGATAAACAGCCACCAGCCACGTTCACAATCACTCCAGCGGCGACCATGGCGGCAAAAAAGATCCCCTCATTACCGCCTTCGAAACGACTACAAACGTCGCTGGCGAAGCTAGCGATCAAGTCGGTGTCGTCGCAGATGATGCACCACTCGACCATACGGCTATACCACCGACCAAAGGCTACCGATATGGCTATACCCATTTTCGCGGCAGTCAGACTCAACCAGCAAAATTTGAAGAACCATCGGAATTACCTCTTTCGATGGCGACGAACTCCTATTCTTCTCTTCCATCCCAATCACCATTTATTATAGATATCTACATATGTCTGTCCTTAGATCACTTCACCCAATCTCCATACTCCAATCAAATCAATATTACCCAATACTCCAAAATGAACACCAAAACCAAACAAATCAATTTCTAGTTGTTGCTTCACAAAATAGTATTAGTAGTATGATATGCGGCAAGCAAGCGCTTATGTATAAATTCAAAT
The DNA here is from genome assembly GCA_033065855.1 of Escallonia rubra. Classification (NCBI taxonomy): domain Eukaryota; kingdom Viridiplantae; phylum Streptophyta; class Magnoliopsida; order Escalloniales; family Escalloniaceae; genus Escallonia; species Escallonia rubra. The sequence goes on from JAVXUO010001916.1 coordinate 7,820, forward strand.
TGGATGTGAGCCATGGAAATTAAAACCCACAAAATATCTGCTCTTCGCTTCTCTCTATGTTGTGTCCCGTCGAAAAGTCATAGAGAGTTGTGGGGGAGGGGGGTGAATCTGACCAAAAGGGGGGCTAGGGCTCACAGCCAATTTAGCCATACACCATACCACCGCAAAATGCACCACCACCGCCATTTCAGCAAAACATAGACTCCCTGATATGTTATTCGACACTTTTATCTATATCTACAGTACTTATAAAAGTATGAATATTGTAAATCATTTCTAGACGATTATGTCATACATTAATTACGTTAATAACAATCTTCCCCTCCCCTTTATGACTCATTTTTAAATTTGGTTGAAATTAAATGAACATTGGGGAATGAATCTAATTCTAAACATTAGGAAATGAAAACTCAACTCTGATGACAAAGAAAAACAAAACAAAGAAATCTCTTTATTACTCTCTTTTTAATTTGATTGAAATAAAATAAACATTTGATAATGAATTGGGTAATGGAACTGTGGTTTTTTTCCCCCTTGCATTTTTGGGTTAGCAAACAATTAGCTAATTGGAAAACTGAAAAAAAAATTAAACAAAGAAACTGAAATACGTTAAAAATTATTTAAGAGCCAAAAAACTATTGGAAAAACAACAACAACAAAATAGGGTTAAATATGCATTAAAAATGGGGAAAATATAAGGCTTAAATAGGGCACCAATTTGAACTGAAAATTTGTTCAGTTATTGAAGTTGAAGATGAGGTGCTTTGTATTTCATTGATTTCTTGAAAATTACAAATCTTAAGTGTATATCATTAACCAATTTAACTGATTACAAAAAGAAAGACGGATTTCCCCGTCGCTAAAAGCCTTTTTTCTTGTAGTGCATTTGCTTTTCTTTTCGACAGTATCATCAAACATTATTTCAATCCAGAAGTCTATAAAGAAGATTTTCGAACATTGCACGGATTACAATTGTGAATATCAAAATATACATGTCTTTTAAATCGAGTCACAAAAGACATAAGAACATAATCAAATTATATTATTTTGATCTAAAGAAAGTTAATAATATCACCTTAAAAATTATTCTCGACCACGTTCACGTGCTCAATACTAGTAATTATAAAAATCAAATAGGCTAGTTAATCATATTATCTCATTGTGACACAAAGTGCAAGAAACTATTTGTCCTTTTGATTAGAATGCACTTTATATATCATTACTCCACGTTATTTGTAGCCGTACAAGCACGACATTATTGTTAAGTACCATTTCAACGTCTTGCAAGAAGGGAAGATGTTAGGAATTTTTTTGGGCTAATTAAACCTATGTCCCTGAGGTGAGGGGGTAATTACAGTGAAGGACACAAATATTCAAGATGTAACATTCCGGGACCTAAAGTGTATCAATTGTATCACCCGTGTCCATTCGTCAGGGTTCCGTCCAAAAAGTGTACTTTTTTTTAATGATGTCATCAATTTGTATTTTAAAAATGACAACACTACTCCTTGTACTGTATATACAGGTGTATCTGTTTGTGACGATGGGGGGCTGCGGTGGAATTGCTTTGTTCGGGGAAGAACATAAGGGATTGCTGGCGGAGAAGGGGGCTACCGGCGTGAGTGACTCGCCACGTTCTCCTGCGTCAGCCCCTCCACGTTCATCAGCTGCATAATCGTCTTCGGCACAGCGTTCTTGATGCCCAAGTGCGCCACCACGTCCATGAATCGCTTGTGCAGCTGCAGCGTCCACACCAGGCGCAGCCGCTTGACCGCCGCCGTGTTCCTCGCCGACGACTCGTCGTTGCAGTTATCCGCCTGCGAGTTCAGATCGTTGTCGGTCCGCCGGATCTTCCGGGAATCGGACAGATCCGGCTCCTCGTCGATCTCCATCGACAGATTGTTGTTGTTGTCGTCCCCCTCCCTTCGGCGAAAGACTTGATGTGGTTGTTGAACGACAGCGTCTGGAGCTAGGGGTGAGCACGGTTCGGTTTGGTTCGGTTTGGTTCGGTTTAGGGGTCAAACCGTAAACCGAACCAATGGACCTCGGTTCACAAATTCTCAAACCAAACCAAACCAAGACACCTCGGTTTGAACGGTTCGGTTTGAACGGTTCAATCGGTTTAAATTAAACGGTTCGGATCGGTTTGAGGTAGTTTAAACATTATGTAGCATTCAAAGAAAATAATAGCGCAGCAACTTACTGTTATTATTGCATTTTTGCGAGCATGGCTAAACAATAGACATTGATGTAAGTATGTAACAGCTATAGCTATAGACATTGATGTAAATTGGTGAAGCCTTTGCTCGTGATTGCAGTTGACAAGGTTAATAAATTACTGTTTACTTAAAGAAAGTAATTTATTTGATACACCGAAAACCTAAAAAACTAGAATGAAAATTAGAACTCACCTGCTCAAATTTCAGAAGCCGAAGAGAGTGCAATTGGATCCAAGAAATTGAAGAAACACGATCTGGGCAGGAAACTTAATCTGGGCAGTGACCTTGATCTGGAATTTTGGGAATGAAATTGGAATCTGGGCAGCAACTTTAAGGCTTGATCTTCCCAAATATTGGCCAAGGCTGAGATCGCGATCGCAATCTAAGAAGAAACCCGTGGGCACTGGGCAGTGATCTTCATCCGTGGGCTTGTGTCATGAACCCAGCTGGGATGCAGGATGAGCTCGAAGGAGAAGCCCCCCACAACAGAGCACCGACTGCGTCTGCTGCGACCGCTGATATCTTCTTCCCCTCTCTAATCAGACTCTTATTCTCTATCTCATCAACAATGGCAGCTGCAGCAGTAGTGTCTCTGATCGGATGGTGCGTTGTCGAAGAGTGGAAGAGTAGCAAGGATTTGGAACTTTTGGAAATGAAAGAATTGCGGCTGAAGTCTCTGAAGTTTGAAGAATGAAAATAGAATTTTAGGGTAAGGTATATAATATATATATATATATATATATATATATATATATATATATATATATATTTAATTCCTATATACCCTCGGTTCGGTTCGGTTCAGTAACGGTTTGGAAATCTTGAACCGTGAACCGAACCGAACCGGCCTCGGTTCGGAAAATCTCAATCCAAACCGTTCAATCTCATCAACGGTCCGGATTCGATCGGTTCGGTTCCATCGGTTTGAGCGGTTCGGATCGGTTTCATCGGTTCACTGCTCACCCCTATCTGGAGCTGGCCTCCGCGGAGACCCGACAGAGTGTTTTGCGACGCACGATTGACCTCGAGCATGGTGCGTTGATTCTCCGGTCATCGACGGTAGGTAGGTCCATCTCCCATGTGAAAACTCGGTCGTCGTCGTTAGCCATTGATTAAGGCGGCGAGTTGGATTTGTTGGGGGGTCACCGATTGAGGTAGAGAAGGGGAAGTGGGATGCGGGAAGAAGATAGGAGAAAATGGCTGTCGGCGGGGAAAGGAACTGCTACCGGTGAAGTAATGGCATTTAAAAAAAATAAGGTTAAAACTTAGGGATAATAAAGTCTTTTTATTAAAACCGTTAGGATTTTTAAGATTTCGTTTGGTCAACGGACATAAGTGTAATTTGTCCAAACTATTGTCCTTACCTGTAATTACCCCATAACCTCAGGGATATAAGTGTAATTAGCCTTTTTTTTTTTTGTTGCTATTACTCAGGTCGTTGGAAGATACACACAATTTCTTATAGAGCGATAGTTAGTAGTTTATAGATATTTTTAATGGCTTTTTTACTAACTCAGTGACAATTTTAGGCAGCATATTCTTTAGCGTCACTAAATAACGATCACTAAAAAAATTTAAAGAATAATTAATTGTCTCTTTATGAGATATTATATGTATCTTTTAACCCTTCAGATAGTAGCAAAAATTTTCAAAAATATTGCGCCTCATGTCGGCAAAAAAATGACGTACACCGTCATGTCAGCTCTCTAAATCAGAAAGTTTCAGAGTTCTGTAATGGGCCATCTTACCTCCAAAATAATTTGTGGTCCAGTGGAGCCGACGTTAGGCGCTAAACAAGCTTTTGCAACGTTCGATGAAACTGTGTACCATGATGAAAGGGTATCAACACGGTACTGAAAATCTAAAGTCATTTGCACTTTATTAATTTTAAATAAATATGCTAACCTTCCTCTTTTCCGCATTACTTAGTGTCAAATTCGGAATATACTCTTTATGTCACCTTTACATGTACTACAAACTCTTCCTCCTCCTCCTCCTCCTCCTCCTCCTCCTCCTCTTCGAATCAATCTAAATCTGTTTGCATCTGATCTGGTACTCCTTTTCTTCAACGTATTTGTCTCTGTAAATAGTGTTTACGGTGTTGAAAATAGTTTCATGTGACAAAATGAGAGAAAAGTACATAGTCTTGGTGAAAGTGTTAGAAGTCCTCGTAGAAGCTAATTACGAAGAAATTTTTAATCTACGATCCTCATTTTTCTATATTTGCATCTATCAGTTTTTTAGCTTTTCAAAGTTAATTCAACGAGTTTTATGTTTTTTTTTTAAAACACATAAAAACTTGATTTTAATCAATTCAAATAGTGTTGACCATCTAATATTCAATGCCAAACACGCTCCTGGAAGAAGTGATCTACTAAAACATCTGTAACAAATAAAAAATATGCATAATCACCACTGCAGCCCAGCATTTGTTGCTAAACTAAAGTAACACTAAAAAACAACAGTTCCTAATTAATATGTGGTAGTAGCAACAGTAGGGGATTTATGTCGAGTTTGAACTCCACTTTTGGTCACGCACGCTCCACCTTCAACATAAAGATAAAAAATAAAAAATCGTTAATCGTTAAAAGCCATGATAAATTTTCATCAAAACATTCTTGGTGACAAATATTTGGTGTAGCGAAAAATGGAGTTCCGTTACCAATTTATGCAACTTAAGCAGCTTAATGTAGTCCATATAGTTGGAAACTATTTGCATTTACTTGGTCGGCCAGATTGAACAATACTTGTTAAAAAATCAAAATTCCTGCTCTCTCTCTTACTCGCGCACACACACATGCGCCCGCACACACACTCGCGCACGCGCGCGCTCACTCGCAAATGATGTATGAGTGGCTACCAGTACAAAACTGAATGGAATACAGTCTGTTAGTAATAAGTAATCTCTCTACTCTACATTCCCCCCACCACAAGACACTTTCCTACTCTATATATCTCCATAATATCACCCTATCACTCACTCACTCCTCATTCCACTCCAGAGCCATGAAGCCCTCACACCTACACTCGTCCATCCTCCCCCTCCTCTTCTTCCTGACCCTAGCCCATGGCCTCAGCCCCAAGTGCAACACGCCGGACAAGGGCTCGACCCTCCAGGTCCTCCACGTGTTCAGCCCTTGCTCCCCGTTCCGGCCGCCAACCCCGCTTTCATGGGAAGAGAGCGTGCTCCAGATGCAGTCCGACGACAAAACCAGGCTTCTCTACTTGTCCACCCTGGTGGCCGGGAAATCTGTGGTGCCGATAGCTTCCGGCAGGCAGATCATACAGAGCCCCACGTACATCGTGAGGGCCACCGTCGGGACGCCGCCGCAGACCATGCTGATGGCCGTCGATACCAGCAACGATGCTGCTTGGGTGCCTTGTACCGGATGTGTTGGTTGCTCTTCTGCTGTGTTTAATCCGGCTAAATCTACCTCCTTCAAGTCCCTTGGGTGCCAAGATGCGCAGTGCAAGCAGGTAACTGACATTGTTTATTGCCCTCACATTCTTAATTTGCCTCACACTGTTATAGGTGGTTCTACTGGTCCTTCTATTCTATGTGTTGCTAGCACTCCATGTGCATTATATGCCTAATTACACGTATAGAGTTCCAATCATTCCTTAACCTTTCTTGTCGTCAAGTCAAAAAGGTCCTAAGGCAAGGTTATTCAATAGTTTAAAGAGTTAGATTCCGCGATGTGATGGTTAAACCTAATTTAATATGTATCGAATCAAGTCTTAACAAATAGATAAAACTGAGTCTATCGTAAGATTATGAAATAATTACTTTTTAATAATTACGTTTGACCTAGTAAAGTATCAGAATATTCCCGTTGATTACGAAAATCTTTAGCACGTTTTTATTCAAATACGAAATAGTTGGTCATTTTACTACATTGAAGCCGCTTTTAACAAATTTTACCCAATGACCAGTCATAGCTAAAGCTAGTTTGCTAAAAAAACAGAAAACCTATTTGGAATGAGACTATACGGTTCCGAATAGTAGATGCTTAGATGCTAAATCATCGCTAGGGGCATGCATTTGCCGCGAAAAGATACAACCGCCGCCAAAGGGTATGAAACCTTTAGCGGCAAATAACTCCAGAGAATCACATCCATAAACATCGGGCACCCTAGATCTTTTCTGTTTAATTAAGGACGTTCAATTTTATGAGAACGATGAAACCAACTGCTGGTACGTGGTAGGATTCCTCTGTAATAGAGTACATTTGATCACTAAGAGAGACTCTTTCCTAAACTCAGTTTTTCCTATAAAAAAGCGACCAAAAAGTTACTTGGCTTGCAGGATTTTGTCGCAAAATTTTTTATAGAGAAGAACAACCACTACTGTTGTTATGCCCCCAACCGTAGGCGATTCAGTGTCCCTCATATTCATTTATATATTTATATATATATTTATATATATATAACAATTGTCTGTCGGAGAAACATTAGTAAACTATATACAACTCGAAACTGACATAATTAAGTGAAGAGAGACCGGATATTGTTTACAAGTTTTTAGAAAAAACCTCCAACAAATTATTTTATTAAACTCAGACAGTGTAACAAAAAGAGCGGGATAAATGCCAATTCGTCCCGCTCTTTTAGTACCTCTCCATCTCATTTTTCATGGAATGCAAATTCAACGAAAACAAAAAAGTGTGCCAACTTTTCATTTCTGCCCTCATTATCGTTTCGATAAAAAAGAATTGTTATGAAAATCCAGTTTTGTTGTGTAGCCATTATTCAAGTTTACACGTTGATTGTGGCATCATTCCTTCACGGGACAAGGCGATATGGAGGTGGCCACGAGTGAGATTCGGCGACTAGATCCCCGTGATTGGTGCTTCACGTTAGGCCCACGCGTTTTGTAGGGGTTCATGGAACACCTTAACCCTTCATTTTGAACACCAGCGCGTGTCTTCTACTGTAGAATAAAATGCAGGCTGACATCATTTTGGATCTCCTTGTCTAGCAGAAGAACTGTTGTTCAAAAGTTGGCACTAAAGGATTTTCAGTGACGAAAGAGTTGCTAAAGGTCAATATCTTTGTTGACAAGCATCTCTAAGGACACCAAAGTGTCACCAAAAGCCGCAACATTACCTCTGTTGCACTTTTAATTGTAGAGAGTAACCTAACTTTAGAGAAACCCAAGGCGACGCTCTGTTTGGTTACCATTTTCTCGTTTTTTTATTGACTTTTCTTGTCCGCTTATGGCGTGTCTTATAGAATAATATATAGAGGCTAGGTGCACTCGACATCATTTGGATCTCCTTGTCTAACCGATAAGAAGTTGTTCAAAATATGATGGTATGTAGGGAATTCTCAGTGATAGATCGAAGTGTTGCTAACCGTTAATATCTTAGTGGACAAGCATTTCTAGCGACATGAAAGTGTCGCTAAAGCCATAACATCACCTTTTTTCCTTTTTATTATTGAGAATAATCTAGCTTTGGAGTAACGTGCAGCTGCGTCGTGTATTTTCCAGGTGCAAAACCCCACATGCGGCACAACGTGCAGCTTCAACATGACCTACGGAAGCTCGACCATAGCAGCGAGCCTCGCACAGGACACCCTAAAACTCGCAACCGACCCCGTCCCCAGCTACACCTTCGGCTGCGTCCAGAAAACCACCGGCAACTCGATGCCACCGCAGGGCCTTCTGGGCCTCGGTCGAGGTCCATTGTCGCTCTTGTCCCAAACCCAAAGCCTATATCAGTCCACATTTTCGTACTGCCTGCCCAGCTTCAAGTCTCTCAACTTCTCTGGATCCCTCAAGCTAGGGACCAAAGGCCAGCCCTTGAGGATCAAATACACCCCCCTGTTGAAGAACCCAAGGAGATCATCCCTTTACTATGTGAACTTACTTGCCATTAAAGTTGGCCGGCGAATCGTCAACATCCCGGCAAGTGCATTCGCGTTCAACCCGGCCACCGGTGCTGGTACCATCATCGATTCCGGTAAATGTCTCAATTTCTCATTGCATCACTCTGTGAAATTAGCATAGAATCATTGCCTTTGTTTTATTATGGGGATCATCTATTTTCAAATCATACTATCATTTTTCAACCTTCATTTGTCATTACAAAGTGCATTCAACACAAACAACTAAACTTTTTGAAGATCAATAAAGTTTGGACAAATATGTATGTGAAAAAAATTATAAAATTTTAATTAGAGTGCGCTTCAATGAGCTATTTTAATTAGGAATTTTAATTTGGTTAGAGATTTAAAATTACCTTAAATTATACCGACTGTCTGGTATTTATACAAAAAAATTATAAAATTTTAGAAGTAAAATAAAAGAGGAATTTGGAGAGGTTAAAATCTCCTGTTAAAATAACCATTCTAAACTAGTTTTTTTGTCAAATCCATAGATAACTACTTTATACAATTCAATCCTTTTTTGTTTGTGTAACATGCATTTCTACTATTGCGCCACATACCTTTCTACTTTTGCAACCGTTCATCATTCGCTCTCATTCTTTTTAATCCTAGCAATCTATTTTTCATTTTTTGTTTCACCAATTTTTGTCTAATTCGTTTATTTAATAACCATTATTGTTATAACAATACCTATCTGCAAACATTGTCAAATATTAAACTTTGTAAATTTTAAAATGTAAGAATATTAAAATGAAGGGTTCTAAACTTCCTAAGATTTCAACATGAAGAGTAGTCTCCTCCATGTTTGTACATGCTTGTTTATTTTTTTGCAGTTACTTATATAATTTTGGAATATTTCAATAATAATTAGATGCACTTCATTTTCGAATAGATTTTTTTTTTTTTGAAAAACCCAAAGATACTTTATTTAATTAACAAACTGAGTCACACAAACGAAGGGCGACTCTCCCACTCATATTAAAGTACAAGAAGTTTGACAATAAAAATCAGGATGTCGGTGATAATGCATAGTACTTTATAGCATATAAGCCCCTATATGATGCCCCAAAATGAGGCAACTTCAGTTCAGTACCAGTGTCCGAATGGACCAAACCAGCATGCGCATACATCACTTAAGATTCCTAGCTAGGGACCAAGTTGCCCACTTCCCCTGCACCATTATATTTTTAGTTGACCATTGAGCCAAGCGGAAAGTTTGAAGCAAACCGTAGTGGATGTTATCTTGCTAGATTTTGACATATGGTCTATTTTAGACCAAATTTAATTTAATCGTTTTTGCATATTCAAATTATGTGTGCTCGTAACACGCAATTGTATTTTGTTGTTAATATTTCATGTCTAAGAATTGGTACTTATTGCTTTTTTTTTTTCCCAGGCACGGTCTTCACGCGATTAGTCCAACCGGCTTACATTGTCGTGAGGGATGAGTTCCGAAGGCGCATGGGTCGAGCAATGGTCTCATCTCTAGGGGGGTTCGACACGTGTTACACCGTCCCGGTCACCATACCCACGATAACGTTCATGTTCGCGGGCATGAACGTGACGCTCCCACAGGACAACTTCCTCATCCACAGCACCGCCGGTAGCACCACCTGCTTGGCCATGGCCGCCGCCCCGGACAACGTGAACTCGGGCCTCAACGTAATCGCCAACCTGCAGCAACAAAACCATCGGGTTCTTTTCGATGTGCCCAACTCGAGGCTTGGAGTGGCTCGTGAGCTCTGCACCTGATTAGTTTGTTTGTGTTTTTGGGTACTTAATTGCTAGGGGATTTGTCTTTGCTGGTGCTGTTACCTTTGTCTGTTTTCTCTGTTATCATTACTGATGGTTAGAAAGGAAAAATCTGGCAGAAGATCCAATTGAATGAAGTCATATCATGCGTTTTTGTACTAAAACAAGTCACGGGCCTCTTGTTGCTGTTTGTCGCTTGTTTCTCTCAAAAGACTCAAAGTTTGATTCAATGGTCGTCGTGTAATGTCACGAGTTACCTGCAAGGCTTTTGAAACTTCCTGTTGCCCAAATTCTTTCTTTACATTACACCTCAAAAAGAAAAACTTTCCTAGGTGACGAAGGATTTTATAACGCTTACAGTAACTTGGTATAACGTGGTCCAACATGAGTAATAGCGTTGGTAATACTTGTCGTGACTTTGTGTGTAATAATCTCAAAATGCATCCTCAGCGACAACCAAAACTAATCCCTAAATTCTAAGCACTTAACCAATTTTTATTTTGTTCGAATCAAAACTGGTGGTTTGCGAAAAATTTATGATAAGTGCAATCCCAAAAAATGTTTGGAGATAACTAGGTTTGAGTGCAAAAATGTTATTGCAACGTCGATGTCTGCTTTCTTTAAAGGTAAACTTATTAGCATCTATAATAGCGGTTAAAATTTGCCAAAATCAATTGGTATCGATAAATAAGATTTAAGGAATAAAATTAGAATTATTTGTGTAAATTTCAATTTTTATACCACATTTAGGTAAAGGTAATGTGTAACACTATGAATATTTTATTTGTCATTGTATTTCCTTTTGGGTAGTAGATTGAAAGCTGAGCAGGGAAAAAAATTTCAATGTTAAAATTGACACAAATATCACTCTGAAACTATTTTTTCTTTTCCTTTCTAAATGAGCTAATTACTTTTTTTTCCAAAAAAAATAATAATAATTTGTAATTAGATCAAATCCAATAACGATAAATGTTTAAACAATTTTGGACTCTAAAACTTTCAACAGCTTATTATCTATTGTTATTTTACTGCGCTTTGAGAAAGAATTAGAATTTCTTTTTCCACACCAGCTTTTTCTAAAAAAGAATTTATCACATAACTATTATTATCTCACACTCCACTAAATGAGTTAGGTCTTAAGATTTTCGTCAATGCTATAATATCCACAATATTTATGATTAAACATTTGTAAGATATTAATTTTTATTCTTGATTAAAACTAACCAGGGTTTTTATACCATTGAACTATTGGAAGCCTCAATCAGAAAAAAAAATTCAGTCAATTTAATAGAACAAATCGCAAATTTTGGTAAATTGAGCTATTAGTACTATCGATTACAATAAATTGAGCAAATTGTGGGGGTTTTGGTGCAATTGAGCTATTAGTACTCTCTGGATTGAAATTTCGGTTGAATCAAGGTTAATTAGAAGTCTCTATTATAATGAATCGAGTCAACCGAGTCAAATTGGGGGGTTTTGTTCAATTGAGCCTGACCCTGGGTGCTTCTGGCTCATAACATCAAACTTCAAGAAGTAAAAACTTCTATCATCCATTGGCCTGATGAATCTTCCTGTTCAAGCTCCCTGTTCAGGAGAACTTCCACCACTTCACAACCCTGAAACTTCATCTCACCATGCACACCCATTCAAAGAAACACTACTACGAACCACTATCAATGAATTCAGACATGGAAATCACAAAAGACTACCCCAGTGACGATGAACTAGCAGCCATGGATCTGAGCTTTGATCATCAAAGTTCTGAGCTCTTTCTTCACGACAACAACACTAGCCACGAGGCTACACGAAATGTGGAAACCAACAGCAAAGCTCGACATAGTCGAACTCTCCCACGGTTTCCACACCATCACATTCACTTCGGAAAACAATTACAGGAAGGCCCTAGAGCGAGGCCCGTGGTTTGTGGGTACTAATTTCCTATCAATCAAGAGTTGGATCCCCAATTTTTACCCGGTCTTACGACAAATCTCAAACATGGCAGTCTGGATACTATTGAGCGGACCACCACTCGAGTATTTCGACAAGGAAATCTTAACGCTAGTGGGTAAGAATTATGGCATACCCCTTCGAATTGGGATCAAGATTCTCTGCTGTACAGCATACCCACAAAATATCGCTAAATATTTTTTAGTGACAAAAAATTGTCACTATAAATTTTAGTAACAGCGACAAAACACTTTAAATGACAATTTTTTTGTCGCTAAATGTTGTATAACACCTCTGCTGTACAGTAGAGGATCTTGATCCTTCGAATTGATTCCATTACATCGTCAATCTCTAGGGGTCGCTTCGCTCGGATTGTGTCTAGATTAACATAAGAAATCCGTTGATCAAACACATAAAAGTAGGAAAAGATGCCCAAGCAATCCAGTACAAAAACAGATCGTCACTTTTGGACCTTTGCTATTGAATTGGGCATAACTCCTACAGCTGTCCAAAAATGGCGTCTACACCTCCCGATCGACAGGAACCACACCCAAGTGGCCCATGATGCACAACAAGAACAAGTCAGATCAGGAAAAATTTGTCGTCTCTTGGTTTTCACCAACAGAAAAAGAGGAAAAACCGCATACAAATCACATGGGACTCACCACACCTCACGACCACTGCAAACTCCTCTCCTTTTCGCACGAGCTCTGCCACTGTCGTTGACCCCTCTTCTCTTTTCCCCCTTTTTACCGAAAAAAAGGAACCGAAAAAGATATACCTTTGCAAAGAAAACCCTCCCTTGTCTGCTCAAAAACCCATTTCACGTAAAACACTTATGGTTAACACATATAAGACCCCAACCAAAAACTACTGAGCGGAGCAACCAACGAGTGACTATTAGCCAGCTCCCCACATCCCAAAAATTCCCCTGGAAAATCCTGCTTACCAGACACATGCCAAACCCACAATCCTAATTCGGTACTCAACACCCCTGCAACACAAATGATGGAAGAAATTGAGACCCCTCTGCAGAATACAACACCGAAACAAAACCACCTACATATGGACAGAGACGAAGCCTCACAAAAAAACTCAGAATATGCCATTGCTAAACAACCAATCTCAAGCCAAAAATGTTGGCTCATATGCTACCTCACAATCGGAGGACTCTGGAAAACCAACAGCAGCCTTTGACCCTCCACAGCCAATAAGCAACCTCTCAAATTCCTCTTCGCAACCACCCACAACTGATTGCAAACCACCTTCATAATCACCCAATGGCACCGGCTATCACCCACCGAAGAATATGTTGATATATGTCTTGTATTTATATCTCACATCGGTTACTCAAAGAAGGTTATAACTTGGTCCTTAGTATATAATACATCTTATCCCACATTGGTTGTATAGAGAAGATCAATGCTTATCTCTAGTATAAGCAAGCTGTCTTGTAATTTGTTTAAGGTCAAGAAAGAAGAGTCCTTCTTTGAGTAGGAAAACAATTGAGAGCTACACGTGAGGGCGTGTTGTAAATATGACTTGTGGAAAGTAGATTTGAGTTTTCTCAGTTTTCTTGTGCTCTCTTGTTTGGTTATTGTGTTCTATACATATTTATTTAGAGCGATTTCGTAACAAGAGGTATCAAGAGCATTCCAGGTTTATTTTTTAGGCAAAAATAAAATCGATTTGAGAGGATAAATATGTCGAACAACATGACCATGCAGTATGCCTGTGAACAATTCGATTTGAAGTCGACTTTTGGTATATGGCAGAGCACGCTGCAGCATAAACTTGTGCAACAAGGATTGCTCAAGCCTTAGCTGAGGAATAAGCCTGAGTAATTGGATCAGGATGATTGAGAGGAATTACAGGCTAAGGCTGTATCTATGATACGGTTGAATCTAGCCTCGAAGGTTAAGTACCAGGTTTTAACAGAGACTTCTCCAACAGCTCTATGGCAGAAATTGGAAAAGATATATATGTCAAAATCTTTGTCGAATAGGTTATTATATCTGAAGAAAGATTTGTACCAATTACGGATGGATGAAGGTTCAGATCTGGGTGACCATATATCAGAATTTAAACAGTTGGTGTCCCATTTGTCAAGCATAGATGTTAAACTCGAGGAGGAAGATTATGTAATTTTGTTGTTATCTTCGCTTCCAAAATCATGAGACCTTGAAGACTACGTTGCTTATTGGGAAGGAGACATTACTTGTTGATGATGTTATGTCAGCTCTTATGGACTCGAGCAGAGTTAATGGGACGAGTTCAAGCAGTCAAGGCGAAGGTCTAGTGGTAAGGTCAGAAAATAAGAGTGGTCATGGAAGAGGCAGATATCGATCTAGAAGCAGAAATCTAGGACATGGAAAAGACATGTTTAAGTCTCGTGGAAAGCAGGACAATTCCAGTATTGAATGCTGGTATTCTAAAGAGATTGGTCACATTGCAAGGAAGTGTGTAGAAAGGAAGTAGAAGAGGAACGGAATGAAACATATGAACAATGCTAATGTTGCTGAAGAAGATGACAAAAGCAACGATGGTGATCTCTACTTGGTTTCCTCAGTTGAGCAGCAAGAAGGTAATCTCTTATCAGTTAGAGAGTATAAATTTTCTATGGAATGGTTTCTTGACCCGGCATGTTCGTTTCATATGTGCCCACATAAGGAATGGTTTGATTGTCATACTCCATGTAACGGTGGTACTGTGTTAATGGGTAATGACGCCGTTTGTAAAGTCATGGGGATATGTACCATTAAAATTTAAATATTTGATGGGATTGTGAGAACCCTTGGTGATGTAAGGTACATACCTGACTTAAAGAAGAATTTGATTTCCTTGGGCACACTCGATTCTATAGATTGCAGTATATCTATAAAATGTGAAGTCATGAAAGTCAGCAAATGTGCCATGGTGATAATGAAAGGTCAGGAAACTAAAAACTTGTATAAACTGATATGGAAAACAATTATAAGTGGAGCTTCAGTATCAACAACTCATGCAGGTTCTAGCAATGATAACTCTGAGTTATGGCATAAATGGTTGGGACACTTGAACGAGGGATGTATGATAGAACTTTACAAACGCAAGCTACTACACGGAGTGAAATGATGCAAGCTGGACTTCTACAATTTTTGTGTTTTTGGGAATCAGAAACGAGTTAGTTTTAAAGTTGTTTCTCATAGTAGTAAATGGGTTCTGGACTATGTACATTCTAATGTTTGGGGCCCAATCAAGCATGTCTCAAATAAGGGAGCTCGTTACTTTGTTACATTTATAGATGATTTTTCAAAGAAAGTTAGGGTGTACATTATGGAGCATAAGTCTAAATTCTTCCACGTGTTTAAGCAGTGGAAGGTTAGAGTTGAAAATCAGACGGATAAGAAGCTTAAGTACTTCATATCAGATAATGGCATGGAATACAAGGATGAGGAGTTTCTGCAGTTCTACAAGGATAAGGGTATCATCAGACATTTTTTAGTGAAGATGACTCCAGAACAAAATGGGGTTGCCAAAAGGATGAACAGAACCTTGCTGGAGCGAGCTAGATGCATAAGGTTGAATGCATATTTGCCTAGGAGTTTCTGGGTTGAAGTTGTTAACACAGCTTGTTACTTGATCAACTGTTCTCCATCATCTGCCATTAATCACTGAGTTCCCGATGAGGTATGGTCTGGTAAACAAGTTAAGTTTTCTGTAATGAGAATTTTTTGTTGTCCTGCGTAAGTTCACCTTCAGAATGAAGAACGATCCAAACTTGATTCTAAGTCGAAAGAATGCATTTTCCTTGGATATGAGGAAGGAGTAAAAGGATACATATTCTGGTATAGACTGGCCAAGAAAAAGGTGAATAGTAGAGATATGCTATTCCATGGAACACATATGGTAAAGACAGATGTAATTTCTAGCGAGAGGCAGGGTCACACAGTGGAGATAGAGTTGCATGAGCAGAGGACAAAATCAGCTGATGAGGCTACATATGGATCTACATATGAGTAGTCTTTAGAAGATTCAGAGGAGCATCCTAGTGATTCTTGGAATCTAGTCAGAGATAGAGAGCCACGTACCAAGAAACCAACTCAAAAGTATGGTTTTAAGGACTTGGTCTCATTTGCACTAATCGTGGGAAGTGGAGATCCTACCAGTTACAACGAAGCTGTCAAGGCAGAGGATGGTAACTCGTGGTTGATAGCAATGGATGGGGATATGGAATATCTACGGAAGAATCAGACTTGGGAATTGGTTAAACTTCCAAAGGGTGTGAAGGCTATTGGATGCAAGTGGGTTTACAGGAAAAAGGAAGATCAGAAGTACAAGGCAAGACTGGTGGCAAAAGGATATTCTCAAAAATAGGGAATTGATTATGATGAGATCTTTTCGCCAGTAGTGAAGCATACTTATATCAGATTGATATTATCCATTGTAGCAGCATAAATTATGGAGTTGGAGCAGCTTGATGTGAATACCACTTTCCTCCATGGTGATTTAGAGGAGGTCTACATGCAGCAACCCGAGGGATTTATTAAGCCTGGGAAGAAGGACTATGTGTGCAAGCTGAAAAAGTCCTTATATGGTTTGAAGCAGTCTCATCGGCAGTGCTACAAGTGATTCGACATATTCATGCTAACTCATGGTTACTCTCTGTGTGAGTATGATTGTTATGTGTATTATCCAGTCCTTGATGATGGTTCACTATTGTTGCTTACATTATATGTGGATGATATGTTGATTGCTGCGAAGAGTAAGTCTCATATTGTGCACTTGAAGAAATTGTTGAGCAGGGAGTTTGATATGAAGGATCTTGGTTCTGCCAATAAGATTCTTGGTATGGAGATTCATAGAGATCGAAAGGCAGGAAAGTTATGGGTAACTCAGAAAAGTTATGTTGAAAAGGTATTGGAGAGGTTTAGTATGCTCAACGCTAAACCGGTTAGTACACCTTTGGGAGCTCATTTTCAGTTGTCCTCACAACTTTGTCCTAGTATAGAAGAAGATGTTGAGGATATGGTTCGAGTACTGTACGCAAATGCGGTTAGTTGTCTTATGTATGCCATGGTGTGTACCAGAACTGATATCTCATATGCAGTTAGTATGGTCAGCAGGTATATGGGAAATCCAGGAAAGAAGCATCATGATGCAGTAAAGTGGATCTTCCGTTACCTAGCAGGTTCGACCAACTTTGGCATTATGTTTGATCGTAATGGAGTAAAAAGTGAGGTATCGGGCTTTGTGGATTCTGATTATGCTGGGGACTTGGATTCCAGGAGGTCCATGACTGAATCTATTTCTACATTTTATGGAGGCCCTATATGTTGGAAATTAGTGTTACAATCTACTACAGCATTGTCAACTACGGAGGCAGAGTATATAGCATTGATAGAGGCAGCTAAGGAGGCATTATGGTTGAAGGGATTGGTAGAGGAGCTTGGCTTCAAGTAGCGTGGTGTTTTGTTACAGTGTGACAGTCAGAGTGCATTGGATTTGGCAAAGAATCAGGTTTTCCATGCAAGAACCAAGCATATTGATGTACATTATCATATGGTCCGGGAATGGATTAATTCTAGACAGATTGTAGTGCACAAGGTGCACATTAATGATAATGCAGCTGATATGCTCACGAAGACAGTCACGACAGAGAAGTTCAAGCATTGCTTAAGCTTTATTCATCTTCTTTCTTGCTAAATTCAAGGTGGAGTGCATCACTACCTTTAAGGAGGATGCAAGGTGGAGTACCTGAAGAAGGTACTGAAGGCATATTAACTTTTCTTATGGAGTGATTTGTTAATACAAGCCAAGGTCGAGATTGTTGATATATGTCTTGTATTTATATCCCACATCGGTTACTTAAAGAAGGTTGTAACTTGGTCCTTAGTATATAAGACATATTGTCCAACATTTGTTAGATAGAGAAGATCACTGCTTATCTCTAGTATAAATAAGATGTCTTGTATTGTGTTTAAGGTCAAGAGAGAAGAGTCCTTCTTTGAGTAGGAAAACAATTAAGAGATACACGTGAGGGAGTGTTGTAAATCTGATTTGTGCAAAGTAGATTTGAGTTCTCTCAGTTTTCTTGTGCTCTCTTGTTTGGATATCGTGTTCTATACATATTTATCTAGAGCGATTTTGTAACAAAATACCCGAATTGAACCTAGTTGCCTCCTTCCTATCCATTCCCATACACCCCATGTCTCCAATGGTGAGTGCCCTACACCCTCAGTCTCTCAACTTAATACCTCTCATGATTCCCCTACAAACACATCTACGACAGTCAGTCTTCAAACCCAGAGGCCGTAGACCACCTCAACCTTCAGCAATCAGCACCTCTGTCCAATTCAAATCACACCTGAAACCTGTCACCACCTAGCTTTGTGTTTGCGTTGCTGGGTAAACTAACTATTGATAGTGCGCTTACGACACAACCGATGAAGAGTGCGAGATCTTGTTTTGCCTCTCGAACCTAAGGACTTCGCTAAAAAGGAAAACTGACTGATGATACTATACTGAACCAATCTAAAAACGATGCACTCACTGAGATGATAAAGACAATCTTTACAATGCAACGAACACAGGTACGGCAACGTACTGGGTTTCCTACTGATACAAGACAAATCATCTAATAGACTGACTAAAAGGAAGATCTAAACAGACTATCTTCATGTTCTAGTTTTTGTTGATGGATCGACGACCCTTTTTCCCTATTGCCTTGCTCTGTTGCCTTGCTCTCCTTTTATACACGCATCATTCCTAACCGTTCCTTTCTACAACTGCTCATCCTTATCTTTACTAGGAATAACTTCTTAGGCTCCACGATCGAATGTTTTCATCCAAAGTCTCCTCAATCGTGTTAATAACTGTCTGCTTCAGAAACTGCTTATCAACCACTACTGTCAATTTACTTGCCCTGTCTTCCCGTCGTCTGACACCGCTGGCTTGCTCACGCCTCTGGTGGTTTCCCCCCTTATGCTGGTCACTCGAATACGTTGATTCCCGCGCTTTTAACTTTTAATTACATATCTTCTCATTTTCATTCGGTAACTGATGATAACTGTAACAGTCGTGCCTTTTCCCACTTCCTTTATTTAGGCACTTGTTTTTTGGTTATCATCATGCCACGTGTCCAAGAGTTATTTGTGAAAATTCTGGTGCCAACATTGCCCTCATGACGTATATAGTCGTGCGAGTTAATTTTTGTTCGGCTCAACTTCTAACATTTGGTTTTAAACCGTTTTATTGAGGTTGAGCTTAAATTGAACTATGTTGGCTCTTTACCAGAGTATTTTCATATTTCCCTGATCATAGCAAACCCTAGAATTTCTGCCTACTCCTTCCTTGCACTTTTCCAAAATCACCGCGAATAAAAAAGTTAGTCCGAGAGGTAGTGGCGGTGAAGGGGTCGAATGTCCTCCTAATCCTCGATGGGGTGTTGGTGCCCTTATGGCTCATGTCGATCCTATCGATTCTCTTGTTCTGATTCCTTACAAGAAACGCTCAAAACCTATCAGCCCCTATATTTTGGGTTCGTCCTTTAGAGTGTATCCTCAACCCCTAAAGGGATACCTGATTGACGATTTAGAAAAGTTGTTGCTCAGTTCGCCTTTTCTGAGCTGGAAGGGCTGGCATGAATTTGATTTGCCGATTAGATCTTAACCGACTCTTATTCATGCTGATTGGGCTTCATGGGTTGATCGTTTGTCAAATTCTTTTGTCGATCAATGGAGGCAGCTAGGTATTTATGAACTAATCCACATGTCCAAAGATCCCACTAAGGTGGATTGATGGCTTTTGTCTTCTTCTTTTTGCTTCTGGTCGATTACTACCAATGCCTTTATGTTGAGCACAAAAATGATGGGCCCTACCATTTTTTATATAGGAGCACTAACAGGCCTTCTGCCGATTGGCAATCATGCCAATGCTTTGACCTATCATAACCCCACTGGTTTGACCCTCGATCTTTCTTCTTCAAAGTACTTTGATACTTTCAAAAAATATTTCCTCAAATCGCAGTCCAAGAATGCTAACACTTCGCCTGATTTGAAAGAGTTAGCAATTTCCTCTGGATGTGGCTTTCCCGCCATGTTTTTTTTTTCTTTAGTTTTTCTTTAACCAAGAAATACATGAACTTGGCTATTAGTTTAGCTCATGGTAGGGAATATGCACTCACACCTTTATTGTTGAGCTGTTTGTATAGATCGATGTCCACAAAAAAGTAGATAAAAAGATTCATTGGAGTATCGGTGGCCTGTTCTGGTTGGTGCAATTGTGGCTAGAAGCTTATTTCCTAAAGTTTTCTCCTTTTATCCCTGTTCAGCCTGATACTTTTTTCTTGACTTATGGGAATCGTCTTTCTTTGGGTGAAATCAAGCTTCATTCATTCATATCCTGTTTTCGTTTATTATTTGATTTTGTTCATCTCAAACCTTCACATCTATTTCTCGCTAGAAAATTTGGACCTACCTGGTTTAGAACCCTTCCTACTCATATAGACGATGTGATGTCTATAGAGTTTCAAGATTATGTTCGGAGGACATGGGCTAGTTTTCTTTGTGGATGATTCCTTCATGTAGGTGGCCAAATTACTAGCACACCATCAGGAATCTATGGGTATGAGTGATATACTTCTTCTCAATTGGCCAACATTTGGATTAGTTCAAGGAATTCCAGCCCCTTTCTTCATCGAAAATGGTTTTTTGGAGGCCAAAGATAAAATAAAGAGGGCAACAAAAAACCATATCAAGATGATAGATAAAGTTATTGACCGATTGATCGACAGTTTTGTCATGTCCAACTTCACAATTCTTACTGTTGTATCGGTTTGTTCCTTTGATTCCTGGTATCAAGATTGTGTTGCCAAGCTATATGATGGCATTAAAAATGTCGACTGGATAGTTCATCTAGCTCCGGACAACCCATACCTTCAGAGGCAGCAACCAACCTACCGTCTCTAGAAAAAGGAACCGATCCTCTTCTGAAGGGACCTCTGAACCAGTGCGAGGCGATAAAGGAAAAGAACCTGCTGCTGAGTCTTCCACAGAGGAACATGATGTCGACATAGAATCATATGACTCTTCCGAAGATACGTCAATAGAAGAGAAATAAGAGGATGATGAGACAGAGGAAGACGATTGAGAGGACGATGTTCCTCTTATTCTTTGGAAAACAACAATTCAAGAGAACAAAAAGAAATCAAAATGTATCTCTAGTGATCCTCTTCCCAATCCTCAGCTAAATGAACCGATATCGGTCGTTCCTCTAAATATTGTTCCTCCCGTCCATACTACTTCAGCCATCATTATTTTTCAATCATCTTTGCATCCAGGTATGAACCCATTTGTTATTGCATACCATGCTGATGACAAACTTTTAAAGGGTATTTGATTATGAATTTGCTTCATGCAGTTGATGAAAGCGCTAGGCCGGCCAAAAGGTTGGCTACTGAGATAGGAGTTTCTGCCGCTCCGAGTGCAATTTCTGAAGAAGATAAGGAGGCTTTTGTCGCGCCAATCGATCAGCGCGATGCTCCTTTAACTACTCCAGTAGGCACAATTACGACTAAGCCCAAGGCCACTCGGAGAAAAGGCATTGTTCGCAAGACTCGTTTCAGTGCAAGAACCATGTCGCTGAAGGTAAATTTTTATTTTTATCAATTCTTGTGTTTACTACCCAATCCTATTTCTTACCTTCTATTAGGATTTGGGTGGTATTACCATTGATTTGACTCAGGAAAGTGTCAGTAAGGATGATGATCCTTCAAATGACAATGCCTCTTTTGATGCTCCCGTTGATGAACCAATTGATATAGAAGCTATTAGTGCTGGAGTTCATTCAGTTGCTGTTGTCCATCAATCGATGTCTTCGTCTAAGCAGGTTTATGGAGTTAGGTGCTTTTAATGTTGTTATTATTATCAACAACTTATGCCCTGTTCTTGTCTACACAACAATTCAGTGAGCCTTGGGATATTTGAGATGAAGAAGATTCTGATGAAAACTCTAGCAGTCATCACTCCAATCAAGTGGGCAATAATCCACTACATGTTTCTCCAGAAGCTGGAACTTCTCCTCCAGCTGAAATCCATTCTCCTGTTATCGCAGATCCAGTTAAAAACTCAAAAACCACTCCTGCATCATCTGTTCATACCATCGTGGTTCCTTCGATGCATGGGTCATCGACTTTTCTAATTGCCTCAAGTTCCCTTCAATCACTTAGACGGTAGCAGAGGCTACAGTCATTCTGGTTTCTCAGCAAGCAAGCCCCACCGTGTCCGTTTTAGATGATATCAATCAAAAGTTTATACAACTTTAAACAGCCATCAATGCTTTCTCTTGGACGTCAATAGGGACATCGATTTCAACTACGAGTGTAGACGTAGCTACAATCCTTGATGTTTTTAAAAGCCTACTCAGCCATCGTCTTTTTGATGTTCTGGCCAATGATGATGCCTTGTCAAAAATAAATGATCAGATTGATACTCTTGCCGATAACGCATCCGCTTTGAACGATGTCCAATCAGGGTTAATTTCCACTTTGAAGTTTTAGATTTCACTTGTATCTGCTTCTTGGAGACAAGGTATGGGTATTAAATCAAATGCCCAAGTGGTAGACAAAGACATTGATGCTCTGAATGCATAAATCCAGGAAAAGCATTTGGTTAGTTTGCAAATTTCCAAGGATATTGAGGAAATTATGGCTGAAAAAAAGGAACTGGAGATGAAAATGATTGCCCTGAATAAAAAAGAGCAAGGTCTGCTTGAACGATAGAGCGTTGTTTATCAAGAAGCTGTCAGTTTGGCTACAACTATGGAAGAACCTCTGAAGAAATGAGCTAGGACTGATTCCCAACATGTCTTCGCATACCAGATTATCTTTAGGGCGGAAAGCTAGTGGAAAGACATTCAAACTACTTTTGGTGTCTGATTCTATCATGTAGACGATCTTTTCTTTTAATCAAATTGTTGCTCTTAGGCTATTGTTTGCAATCAAACTATTTATCTTAAGCTTTTATTTTGTAGTTATGTTTATTTTCTGGGCTTTTAGCCTCCATCAAGCTAATGCAAACTATCTCTATTGATTGGCTTGACTTGTTCCCACATGGAAGGAATGTATTTCTTTAGATATCGACCGTTGATAGGCTTGGCATGTAATTGTCCTTCCAAAGACTTTAACCAATAAGCTCCACCTCTTAAAACTTTATGAATTAGAAAAGGTCCTTCCCAGTTTAGGGACCACTTTCCCAACTTTGGATCCTTTGATCCTCTAGGCAGGATAGTTTTCCAAACTAACTCCCTTTCTTGAAATGTTTTTGGCAAAACTCTTTAGTTGTAAGATCTACTTATCTTTAGTTTTTTTATCATATAGTCCATCCAAAGCGTCCAATTGATGGTCGTCTAGATCTTCTAACTCGATTGCCATGGCCTCATTTTATTCGGTCACAAGAATATTATTTTGCATATCTACTCGGAAGGACTTTATCGTTATTTCCATGGGTAACACATGATCATGCCCGTATGTCAAGGCATATGGGGTTACCCCTGTGCTAGACTTTTGGGAGGTTCGAAATGTCGAAAGAACTTCCGAAAACAATCGGTGCCAATCATTCGGGGTATCTTCAATAGCCATTTCCATGATGTGCTTGATAGACTTATTGTTACTTCAGCTTGGCCATTTGCTTATGCGTAATAAGGGGTTGAGTTTATTATTTCAAACTTATACTCTTTAGCAAACTCGTATATTTGCCCCCAGTGAAAACAGTGCCTCTATCGGCCGTGATTGTTTGAGGTAATCCAAATCGATGGATTATATTCTCTGTAATAAATGTGATGACACTTTCTTGAGTAACTGTCTTCATAGGCCTGGCTTCTGTCCACTTTGTAAAGTAATCAGTTGCTATGATTATAAATCCATATTTCTTGGATGAAGAATGATGTATTTGGCCTATCAAGTCCATGGCCCATCCTCGGAAAGGCCATGGTTTCACTATTGGTTGCAACTCTAAGCAAGGAGAGGGATGAACGACGTCATGTTTTTGGCAAGCCTGACATCCCTTTGCGTATCGGACGCAATCTTCCATTATGATGGGCCAGTAATGGCGATGCCATCTAATTTTGATACCCGCTTGATGGGCAGCACAAACACCTTCATGCACCTTGGCCATTACCTGCATAGCCTCTTGTTGTCCAAAACACCTTAATGCCAGTCTTTCTGGCGTTCGTTTAAACAGATCGCCCTCCAAAAGGAAGTATTTAACTGCTTGTAATTTTATTTTCGTGTCCGCCCTTGGTGGAGGGTTTTGTAAATATTTAATGATGGGTGTTCTCCAGTCATCTTGCACTGTATTAACCGGGTTAACCATTTTTAGTTGCCTATATCTATCACCAATCAGCGGCAATTGTTTGGATACTTTTACCTATTGTTCATTAATTACGTTAGGGACTCTTAGCCCTGAGGCCAATTGAGTCATTACATTGGCGCTCCCATTGTCTATCCTGGGGACACGAGTTATGGTCACGTCATCAAATTTAGTTAAAAAGTATGAAGCAATGCTAAAATACATCTCAAAACTAGGAGCACTGCATTTCAATTCTCCATTCAGTTTTTTTATAACCAACTGAGAATCTCCAGATATCTGTAGTGTCGTCACATGCATGTCCAACATTATCTCTAAACCAATTATCAAAGCTTCATATTCTGCTTGATTATTTGAACAATCTTTTTCAATTTGAAAAGCAAAGTGATTTGGATTCTCTCTGGGAGACATTAATAATATTCCTGCACTAGCTCCTTGATTAGTTTTTGACCCATCAAACATCATTTTTCAAGTAGCAATACCAACATAGATTAATCGCTTTTCATTGTCATCACTTGGATGATTTGCTAAGAAATCGGCCAAAGCTTGGCCTTTCACAGCTTCTGAAGGATATAAGTTTAGCTATACTCTATTAATGCAAGAACCCATTTTCTCATTTCCCTCTTTAAAACTGGTCTTGATAGCATGTACTTTATCGGATCAGTTTGTGCAATCACTAATATGTCAAAAGGCAACATGTAATGTCGAAGTTTAACAGTAGTAGAATACAAAGTTAAACACAACTTTTTCACAATAGAGTATTTCTACTCAGCTACATTTAAACCTCAAGTAAAGTAGTAGATAGCTTGTTCAAAACCCTAACTGTTTTGGGCTGACAGACTGCAAAGCGATGACTCTGCTGCCGATACATATAACTTCAGTGGCCTCCCCATCCCCGGTGGCATCAATACAGGAAATTTGGCTAGATATTCTTTTATCGAATAAAAATCTTGTTGATGTTCCGCTTCCCATCGATACTTGATATCTCTTTTCAACCCCAACAAAACTAAGAATGGTAAACACTCTTTGTGGAATAAAAGTACCAGGGAAGCTAAAGCTCGAAGTTCGATTGAAGAGACGGAGGCCCAAGCAAGCTAATCATTCGGACATCGGCAACTTCATCTGCATGTACATGGACTACATTTGTCGGGATGAGAGCCTCAAGAAGGCTGTCTGGATCGAAGAAGATGTAGAAAAATTTAGATAGCTTGGCAAATTCATAGCGGCCGGCTTAGAGCAGTTAGAAATATTGTAAATTCGGCTCACGATGAGAATTGAGGCCCAATGACATTGTAAACGATTATTTTTATGACATAATTTTTATTTTGAAACATCTGATCTCTTTCTTGAGACATGTTTTTTTGTGTGTTGTGATTTTTTTGGGTGTTGTGGGTTTTTTGTCCTTGTTGAGACAAGTTTGATGATTGGTAAGAAAATGTTATGGTGTGGTTTTTTTGCCCTTGTTGAGATAGGTTGATGGTGGGAAAGAAAATGAGGGTAATGTCTTTACATGTTTCTGCTACACCGTCCGCTATATAGTGTAGCGGACAGCCAAAACACCAAAAAAATTCTAAGTATTGATATCTAATGTTTCTACTACACCATCCGCTACCTAGTCTAGCAGACGGCTTAAAACACCAAAAATTCTAAGTGTTGATGTCTAATGTTTCTGCTACACCGTCCGCTACACAGTCTAGCAGACGGACAAAACACCAAAAAAATTCTTAGTGTTCATGTCTAATGTTTCTGCTACACCGTCCGCTGCATAGTCCAGCGGACGGCTTAAAACACCTAAACAATTCTAAGTGTTGATGTCTAATGTTTCTTCTACACCGTCCGTTACATAGTCTAGCGGACGGACAAAACACCAAAAAAATTCTAAGTGTTGATGTCTAATGTTTCTGCTACACCGTCCGCTACATAGTCTAGGGGACGGACAAAACACCAAAAACATTCTAAGTGTTGATGTCTAATGTTTCTGTTACACCATCTGCTACATAGTCCAGCGGACGGCTTAAAATACCTAAAAAATTCTAAGTGTTGATGTATTATGTTTCTACTACATAGTCCAGCGGACGGCTTAAAACACCAAAAAAAAAAAAATAAGTGTTGATGTCTAATGGTTCTGCTACTCCGTCTGCTACATAGTCTAGCAGACGGCCAAAACACCAAAAAAATTCTATGTGTTGAAGTGTAATTTAAGTGACCAAAAATACCAAAAAAATTCTAAGTGTTAAAGTCTAATGTTTCTGCTACGCCATCCACAATATAGTGTAGCGGATGGTTTAAAACACTGTAATTCTAAGTTGGCGAAAAACAACAAAAAAATTATAAGTGTTGATATCTAATATTGTTGCTACACCATCCAGTACATAGTCTAGCAGATGAAAAAAATAAAAATTTAGTGTTTTAGTGTGATGTTTCTTGCTCATAAAATATTATTACAAAATAACTTATTACAAAAAGTCCAACAGACTTGATGGCTCATAAAAGATTATTACAAAAAAAAAAAAGATTAAAGGTCGACTGCATCTTCTTCTTCCTCGCCTTCGGCATCATCTTCTTCGTCGTCTTGCAAACCCCCTGGACTTATCCCCAGTGCCTTGTAATGGTTCCGCTTGTCATGGTTGGTCATTTTGTTGGACAGTGCACACCTTCTCAGCTTTTTAGGTTGAGTTGCTTGTTCAATAGAGCTCTTCATCCATGTAGATCTTTTGCGGCTTTCGTTTGCGATATAATTGGATCCAATGGCCAGATATCATTGTCCTCTTCCTCAACCGGCTCATCATCTTCTGATCCCTACATAGGCTCAGTGTCAACCACATTACAGACTGAAGCTACTTCAAACTGGTCGATGATGGGCTCTTGCTGCTCTGCCATCTCGCAGAGATGTTGATAACCAACCATTGTAGCAGCACCCTTTACGGACAAACGGGTAATCATTATCACTAGATGATTACACCGCAACGTCTCTGATTCTTCAAAGTTAGTATACAGATGCTCCAAAAATGCAATGGTACTGTGCAACCTATTTGCAACATTGGTCCACCGCAGCAAGACTTATTTATCGGGGATTACCTTGATATTCTTCTGGCTGAAAAACTGCAGAATGTGTCTACACAGCATGCCATGGAACTCAAACTTCTTGCAAACACATGTCACCGAATCCGTTAATGTGTCATGGCTCACCGTATACATTCTACGCAGCTTTTCAAGGACGAGGTCGTTCATCAGCAAATAAACCTTGTACTCACGTGTAGACTTTTCTACCACCTTGTTTATACTGTATCGTCCCGATTTTTGCAGCTCTTCTTCGTATTGCATGAACATCTCATTCGTATAGACTTTTGCACCGTTCACCTCCAGCAGGGTCTCAAGCAACCTTCTCCTTTGTTTGTACGTGCTTGCAAAGTCTGCAGCCCTTTCTTTGATGAATAACGAGGCAACTGCTTTTTTGGCTGATGTGACGAAACTCTTCAAATTTTTAGCTGTACCTACATAACTATTGAACAAGGCATTCATAAATTCACTCCTGCCCGTCATTTTCATGCCCGCAAGAAAAAAACCTTCTCGTATAGACGCCAATCCATTCACCTCTCCTCAAATTCCTCAATCGTTAACGACTTGTTAACGCACCTGTCAAAATCTTGTTTGTAGTCTGGATACTTTGCATACACGTGATGCAGACGTTCAGAGTATTTATTGCTTACGTGCCAAGTGCACAAGTTGTGTCGAGTATCTGGGAAGAAGGTAGGAATAGCCTTCTTCATTGCCAAATCTTGATCGGTGATGATAACTTTAGGAGCTTTGTTGTTCATGGCTTCTAGCCACGTCTTAAACAACCATACAAAAGAACTCTCGCTCTCATCCCTTAACAATGAAAATCCGAACAGGATGGAGTGATAATGATGATTAACGCCTATCACTACAAGAAAAGACAGATTTAGCGACGGACTTTTAGCGACAGAATGCATTCCGTCGCTAAAAAACTTTTCAGCGACATGTTTTATCGTCGATAAAACTTCCGTCGCTAAAACTTTTTATCGACGGAATGATCAGTCGGTAAAAGTATTTGCCAACAGACTTTTACCGACGGATATTTACCGACAAATGTTACCGTCGCTAAACATTTTTTAGAATTTTAGAATTTTCGATGTTTTTTAAAAAATATTTAAGCGACGGAATATTTCTGTCACTAAAAATTATGTCTATGAAAAGTTTCTTTTAACGACGGACTTTTACCGACAGCATCGTTTCGTCGCTAAAAGTCCTGTCTTAAATCTCAGATCCCCTTCTTTCTCTTCTTTCTTTTCTTTCTTTTCTTTCACCCGTTTCTCTCTCTCTGTTAATTATTTCTCACCGGTGATCCACTGGCCTTCTTACTCCGACGACCTCCTCTACAGCAGTCCACCTCTGGCAACCCCTCCGGCGACACCCCCGTCTTCCACACTTGGCTCTGACTGGCAACAAGACGTTGCAGGTAAAAGTCATCCTTCATCAAGACTCCCAAGTGGACCTTCGAAGGTTAGCTTTCTAGTCTCTGAGATCTCAAACAAAATTACCCACCATAATGGTATCATTTGCATGTTTTGTATGTTCAAATTGGGTTTCGTTTGTCAAATCAGGGAATGTCAAAGGGGTTTCCTTTTCTTCTTGTCTTGAGCATGTACTCTTGTGTCTTGCAATGTTTGTCAACGTATGTTCAGGACTGACTTCCCAATCTGGGTATGTTTCTATGTTTGCCATTGGTCTTTTTGTTCCTCATAACTTGCACTGTTTGATTCAATTGATCGGTATCTATTAACATTCAGTTATTCAATTCATGGAATTAGTGAACTTTCTCAGTGCATTCTGGATTCCAGCTATTTTGTTCTTTAAATTTCCTTTTACCTCCTTAAGATTAATATATGTTTCGATAGCAAAATAAAAGACTAGACACACTCAAAATCAGAATTTGCAGAAGGAAAACCATGAAGTGTATGAGAAGCTGATTTTTACTTTTTGACAGTACAGATTAACACTATGTTTGGATCATTCAGTCACCGTGTCATCACATAATATTGCCCAGTATCTAGGCAAAGTAGGTTCGTTCTTCTTTTGGTAACATAATTTGAGAATTGCCGTATAAGACTGCAAATTTTAGAATAAGGTGTGCCGTGCAGTTTCGATTTGTGTAGAATAAGAGGAATGAGTAGGATTATCAAGCCCCAGAATGTCTTTTGACTGTCAGAGACAGGTTTCAAGAAATCAATAAACAAAATGAGAGCTTCTAATTTCATTAAATGAATTCTAATCGTGAGAAAATATAATGCAAGGAAGCAGTTGTCTTAAAAGAAAGCAGAAAGCAGAATACTCGTTAAGACATCTGGCAATGTTTGTCAAAGGGGTTTTCAAAAGAGTAAACATTAGATTTGTTTGAAATGCATATGAGGATTGGTATTGTGTTTATGATCGATGCTCTATTTCATTAGAACACCAAAATAAGATCATACACTTCTTAATGTATGATATACAATGCTTGAGCAATTGTTTAAATCCTTAAGCTTTCAGAACATATGGTAACTTCTCATGGTATTATTAGATATCTGATTTTCACAAGGTTTTGAATTCGATTCTTCCCGCCTGAATATTTGCAACCCCCCCCCCCCCCCCCAATAGCACAATTTGCACTCTGATTATGAACATGGCGATTGTGCACCTTAATTTTAGGTTGTTAATTGATGATTTTAGTTAGTTAATTTTGCATTGAGTATTTGAGATATTGAGATTGTGGACGGAGGATGGGACCCAATTGGATTGAATATGTGATTTTGATTAATTTTTATTTTACTGAGCATTTGAGAATTGAGATTGTTAATTGTTGATTGTGCATTGAGCATTTGAGAATTGAGATTGTTGATTAACAATATTTTAATAAATCAATTAACCCTAATTAGCTCTAACGAGCCTAATTAGTTTTAATTAACCCTAAGAACCTAATGAAAATCAAATTAGCTGTAATTACCCCAAATTAGCCCAAATGAACCCAATTACGCGCATATTGATTATAGTTAGCCTAATTAGTCATAATTTGCACTAACATAACCCAATTAAGCCTAATTAGCGCTAATTAGGACTAATCAACACTACTCGGCACAATTAAACCCTAATTAGGACTAAATAACCCTAATTAGTCCTAATCAACCCTAATTAGCTATAATTATCCGAAACTAGCCCTCATTAACAATAATTAGTCCTAACATAACCCAATTAAGCCTAATTAGTCCTAATTAGGACTAATCAGCACTACTCGGCACAATTAAACCCTAATTAAGACTAAATAATCCTAATTAGTCATAATAAACCCTAATTAGCTATAATTATCCGAAACTAGCCCTCATTAACAATAATTAGCCCTAACATAACCCAATTAAGCCTAATTAGCCCTAATTAGGACTAATCAGCACTACTCGGCACAATTAAACCCTAATTAGGACTAAATAACCCTAATTAGTCCTAATCAACCCTAATTAGCTATAATTATCCGAAACTAGCCCTCATTAACAATAATTAGCCTTAACATAACCCAATTAAGCCTAATTAGTCCTAATTACGACTAATCAGCACTACTCGGCACAATTAAACCCTAATTAGGACTAAATAACCCTAATTAGTCCTAATCAACCCTAATTAGTTATAATTATCTAAAACTAGCCCCTCATTAACAATAATTAGCCATAACATAACTTAATTAAGCCTAATTAGCCCTAATTACGACTAATCAGCACTAGTCGGCACAATTAAACCCTAATTAGGACTAAACAACCCTAATTAGTCCTAATCAACCCTAATTAGCTATAATTAATACTCGTAATTAACCCTAATAACCCAGTTAGCCCTAATTAGCTCTTGTACATCCCATAATTACTCCATATTACCCAGAGATGGTTCAATTACTCGTTGTTTACAAACCCTGCCTTCTTTATATTAGTTGTTGTTTTGAGAAGTCCATTGGCAACGAGATGGTTCAACTCGTTGCCAACGAATTCTATTTAACGTGGAATTGGTAACATATGTAACGATCTTTCTGCATTTTTGATATTTCAGAAAGATTCTTGCATATGTTATCAATTTTTGAACGCATGCATCCATAAAAACCCTTAGTTCCCGTTCAAAGGTACTCATTACAAAGTAATGCTTTGTAATGAGCCTTTGGATGTCCAGTTTGGAAAAGCTAATTGTTTATAAAACAGTGTTTTGACTCATGCTTTGTGTTATATGTCGTGGATATTTGGTACACGTTCTCGTGTGTTTCTCCGGGTGCATACAGATCTGGTGTTCTAATCCGTCAAACCTTGCAAGGCAAGGTTAGATGAATGTTAGAACACCTAATCAATGTCGTGTACTTGGGGAAATGCGGGGAGGTGCTGCCGAATTTTTCGCAGACATGGGACTAAGCATGAGTTATTCACTGTTTTATAAACACGTGTTTTTTAGAATGAGATAGGACCACTACCTGTTAGAGAGTGGAGGGGAAATATATAGACATGTTGTCAATTCATGCATTCATATTTACATCGGCAATGCCTAATGACTGGTCATAATTGAAGGTGGTATACAGTACGATAATTCAGTCGTCATGTCAGTCGATCGAAGTTGGATGAAAATGAAGAATGCTGAAGATTTTGAGTGTCGCATTGACGAATTTATCGACTTCGCTTATGCGCATCCTGCACATGTTGACCTTGATAAGATAAGGTGTCCGTGCGATAGATGTGAGTTATTGCACTGGAGAAAAAGAATTGAAGTAAAATGGCATCTTCGTCGGTACGGTTTTATGGGTGGATACACAAGGTGGACGAAGTACGGGAAACGATAGTATTGTCATCCAACCCAGCTAGTCACACTGGACTACCCATCTGGTGAAGAAGTGCTCTCACACCTAAAGGCATTTGATACTGACATACCACACGGAAAGGGTGTGCCGGATCAGAAGATTCCAGGGTACGGGAAAGAGCACAACTGGAGAAAATTGTGTATCTTCTGGGAGTTAGCCTACTGGAGGACGCTCGTTATCCGAAACAACATGGATGTGATGCATATTGAGAAGAACGTTTTTGATAATGTGTTCAACACAGTGATGAATGTCAAGGGCAAATCGAAAGATCACCTTAAAACGAGAAGGGATCTACAACAGTTGGGTGTACGCCGTGAATTGCATCCTCGGACAGTCAGTGGGAGGACGATACTTCTGAAAGCACCTTACTGTCTAGACAAGAACCAAGTGGAGAAGGTCTGTCAGTGAGTTAAGAATTTGAAGCTTCCGGAAGAGTTTGCATCCAACATATCTCGTTGTTACAATGTATCGAAATGCAAGTTTCAAGGGATGAAGAGTCACGACTGCCACGTATTCATGGAGAGATTCATTCATATTGCCTTCCGGAGACTGTTGCCACGGGTTGTTTGTGAGAGTTTGACTGAATTATCTAATTTCTTTCGAGATATATGTTCTTCTACTATCCGGGTAAGTAACATGGAAGTGCTTGAGAAGAACATTGTGGTGACGATTTGCAAGCTGGAGAAAATCTTTCCACCTTCGTTCTTTGATTCAATGGAGCATCTGCCTGTTCACTTGGCATATGAAGCTAAGATGAGTGGACCCGTGCAATATCGGTGGATGTATCCCTTCGAGAGGTCATCTTTAAATTATTACAGTTGTTCATTTACACTTAATGTGACACCTGTTATCATTGATATTTCACCGAACTCGATTCACTAAACTTATAGGTTCATGTTCCATTTAAAGAAAAAAGTCTGTAATAAGGCCCGGGTTAAGGGCTCAATTGCGGAGGCTTACGTAATGGAAGAACTTGTAAACTTTTGTAGTCAATATTTCGGGCCTGATATTGGTACAAGGTTAAATCAACTAGGTCGAAATGACCCTGGATCAAGCATAAATTTGGAAGGGCAATTGTTAATATTCAAGCAGTCAGGTAGTCCATTCGGCCGAACGTATACTCTATGGCTAACGGATGAAGAGTACAGTGCTACAACAATATATGCCCTTCTAAATTGCGATGAAGTTTCGGCATTCGTTGAGTAAGTTAAAGTCTTAATTCACTTACATTGATGTACATAATTGAAAGTGTGTGTTAAGCGAGTCAACTATATTGGTTTGCAGTGAGTTCGATGCGGAATCTTTAATCACTGATCCCGCTGGACTTGAATCTTATCAAAAATCACAATTTGTACAGTGGTTCAAAAGGCGTGTAAGATTGATTAATGAAATTATATTATATGTTATATACAGTTCTGTGGCCAATTAGTATACTGATTTATCCTTAATTTTTACCGTCATCTACAATAGGTTCAGTCAATGGATAGACCAGTGGCCTCCTGCTTGAAATTACTAGCTGAAGGCCCTAACAAACAAACATCCTGTTACGGAGGCTATATCATCAACGGGTTTAGGTTTAACGTAAAAGATGATGACTGAAAAAACAAACCCAAAACAGTGGAGTCTTGGTCAACGGCGACTGTTACGCCGAGAATTGCATGGACTTTTACGGAGAGCTAGATGAGATTGTTGACCTAACATATCTAGGTTCCCAAAACCGCCTGGTAATGTTCAAGTGTATGTGGTTCGATGTCACATGCAGTAGAGGAATCTGTGTTAGCTCTCCAGGGATTGTAGATGTCAATGTCAAGTCAAGACTTGCATCAGACGAGCCCTTTGTGTTTGCTAGTCAAGTTGTACAAGTCTTTTACGCGGAGGACGTCGCCAATCCCAAATCTCATTGGTATACAATTATCAAGTCCAAGAAATTGCCCGTGACATATGACAGTGAGCTAGACTCCTTTCAAGCCGACCAATCACATGTCTTGTTCCCTGTTGAGGTCAACAACGAGGAGGACGATCTTCCTCTTCCAACAACACTTCATGTAAGAGAAGAAGTCGTAGATGATGTGACCGAGTCTACTGATGAAGAGGATGAATTAGAAGATGAAGAGGACGACGAGTCCCACGAAGAAGAGGATGACGAGGAAAGTGATGAAGATGATGATGATTCTCAAATTGAAAATGATTGACTTGTAATGTTGTAACATCACGGGAAAAATGTAGTAACATTTTAGAACTTGGTTCATATTGATGTGTTTTTGCACCTCCGTTCATATATATATATAGTATCGATGATGATTTCTGCCAAATTATTGTTTTTAACGTGTTAATGTCTTTGTAATTTATCTATATGAAGTCAGTTATGGATAGGATACGGGCTATTCGTGGCCAGGCTGGACGCCGAGCTGCTTCCTCCCCGGTGGATCCCACCTCGTCATTGCCCACTGATGACGAGGCACAGAGTGATCGCGTACTGCAGATGGGGCCTCAGCTCCATCCCCAGCCCCAACCTCAGCCATCGCCCCAACCCCAGCCGTCACCCTAGCCCCAGCCATCGTCCCAGCCCGACGCAGATTCATCCCACACGTGCATTCTCCTTCTTCTGTGGGTTCTACCTCATGTATAGTTGATAACGGTGTTTAGTACATTTTCGCTAGCCTTATATTTAAAGTATATTTGAACTGTATTAATGTCTGTGTTTTGTAGGATCTCGACGAGGCCGTGGTCCGACACACGGGGTACACATCGACCCCCAGTGTAAACAGAGAGTTACACTCACCCATGAGGGCCTGTAAGTAAAAAAAATATCACATCATGCCTCATATTTAAAATTTTGGGGTGTTAATTTATATTTGAACTGTATTAATTAATTTATTTACTTCTTTGGCAGGATCCTGGAGAATCAGGCGAGGACGAAGATCGGCGTTCTTGTGAAGGGCCGATTCTTCGAGCCACGCCTATACTGGAAGGACTGGGATGCCGCTGCGAGGGAATCCCTATGGGAGGAGTGGCTGGTACGGTGAAGTATTTTTTTCAGTGATAGTAGTTGTTTAATTAGAGTTTGTTTTCTGTTGTTAGTTTGTGTTATTGAATGCCTTACAGGAGAGGTTCACGTTTGACTTGCCTGAGCAGCAGGCACTAGGGCAGCATGCCTTCTTTGCTTACATCGGCAAGAATTACCGTCGATGGCTCCACGACGCACGGGACCGGGCAAAGAAGATGTTGCCCGAGGGTGGCCTGATGACGGAGATGACAAGATATCCCCCACATTGGATATCTCACGGTGTATGGGGGGAGATGATAGATCGGTGGGCTATGGATCCAGGCTGGGACGCCAAGAGTAAGAGCGGGGTCGAGAATAGACATAACAGAGATCCGACGCACACCGGGGGGGGGGGGTCGGTGCCACACGACATCGTCCGACACATGAACGCGGTCGAGCACCCGGATCTGGAGGAGGATGAGGTCATAGCTCTGACGTATAGTCAGACGCACGTGCGAAAGAATGACAAGGATGAGGCACACCGGGCGGGCGACTATATTTCAGATATTGCCCGGCGGATCGATGTGAGTCAATTTGTTTAAGTGTTTAATTTTTTGTCTTTCTATCCTCAATGTCTGTTGCGTTAATTAATGCCCTAACATATCGTTAAATCATTGTTTTTGCAGGCCTCGTATGAACAGCTTAGGGGGTCCGAGCAGCAATCCGAACAGCCATCAGCGTCCACTAGTACGGGTGCGAGTACTGGGGCGTTAAAGCGATGGCTGGATACGCCGGAGGTCGTCAATCGGCCGAAAGACCGCATACGCGGCCTGCCTAGCACGACTACTCGTGCCATGATAGGAGCGTCCTCACCCCCTGCTGCCCTTCCACAGACACCGGTTCCTCGGCATCCGTTGGACAACGAGGAGATCCAGCGCATTGCTACGGTGGTGGTGAGGATGACCAGGGAGTAGGGTACCGCTGCTGGACATGCCGAGCCGGCCCCGGATTAGCAGGATCCAGATCCAGGACTCGGCAACCCCTGATGAGCCCCTTCTCGTGCCCGTTCCCAGCTACCCCCCCCTCCCCGCGCCCGGCTTGTACTCTTCTCCCCTCCCCTAACCGGCTGTATCCGGTTCCCGGCTTGTACATAATGAGTCTTTTTTATAAAAGACATTTTTTATGATTGATTATATATATTTCTTTGTCTATTGATTATTCCGCGTTGTTGTTGAGAAATGAAATTTTTATTACAGGTCTGGGTAATAGAAAAAAAACAAATTTTAAAAAAAAATTGACTTTTGACGACAGATTAATTCCGTCACTAAAAGTGTTCCTACTATCAGTTAATTAGCGATGGACTATTCCATCGCTAAAAAGCTTATTTAGCGACGGAATATTCCGTCGCTAATTTAACAAAAAAGAAAATAAATTAAAATACTTAAATTATAATTAGAGACGGATATTCCGTCGCAAAAACTTACATATAACACGACAGATTTGAAAATTCCGTCGCCAAACTATTAGTAACGGGCTTTTCTTTTTTCTTATAGTGTATGAAAGGAGCGAACGACATCGAGTACTTGTTAGTACGGTATGTGGTATTGAAAGTCACAACATCCCTGAAATGCTTATAAGCAAGTCTCGAACGACCGTCGACCCAAAAAATTGTGGTAACTTGGTGCTCGTCGTCAAGTTTATAATCATAGGTAAAGTGCGGGTCCTCAATCTGTATCTGCTTCAATAAGTTCATTGTGGATTGAGCATCATTGAGGTCATACGTGGCTCGTCTTTGGGTTTAGACTACGTTACGAACTTATGTCGTGTTAAAATTCAGATTGTGAATTCCCCCAGCCTGTTCAGCAAGAACATTAACAATGTCGGTAGGTCATATCCGCTCATTACTCATTGTATGAATCAGGCTCCTTGCGACATTACCCATCTTCTTGTGTTAATGCATCTGACTCACCTTCGAAGGGATTACTAACGGGTGATTTTGTGCAAATTCCAAGGTAGTAATAAGCCAATGATCTTGCTTGGGTATATGGCTTACGAACATCTTGACCTTACAATTAGTACGCACAAAGCAGTCTCATCTTCTTCGTGCATATCCTATTTCATCATCACTATCATCATTACCGACGTCTGTCTCATTTTGCAATGGTTGTCTGGTCCTATGACACCCGTATAAGCGAGAGCATATTTTTTTTGTTATGTTGCTTGTTCTTGTAGTCTTGATTCTAATGTCAAAACCAACCCTCAACGAATACGCTCGAAAACATTCTTCGGCTTCCTCCAATGTTTGAAATGTTCGCCCTAGATACGGATCACTAGCATTTACTGGGGTGTTGGAGTTTGACACAAAATCAGACATTGTGCGACAAAACCTATGTAGAAATAGATTACGCTTAACTATCAAATGGCGTTTCTTGAACATAACAAATCAAAATTACATTGATGAATAGCTCAATTTAGCATGCAAATATAACAAACATAATCTCAAAAGTATCTCCAATTTAACAATTATTAATTTCTTGAACATAACAAATTAAAATTACTCTAATGAATAGACAAATTTCGCATGCCAAAATACAACAAACATAATCTCAAAAAATTCGAATTTAACTATAATAATTTTTTTGAAGTTAACAAATCAATTTCTTGAACATCACAAATTAAAATTACTTTGATGAATAGACTGATAAATACAACAAACAAACATAATCCCAAAAAAAATTATATATTCATCCAGAAAAAAAACTTCATCGTTCAATCTATAAAGAAAACTTCACCATTCACAAACTTACCTTGCTTGAGTGAATCTTGAAGCAAGTGTTACTTGAAACTTGGAACTTGAAGAGAGCTGAAAATGGCAGCGAGTGGATCTCAATGAGATGAAAATGGAAAAAGAGCTAACAATTAGGGCACTTTTAGGTATATCTGCCACGTCGTCCGCCATACTGTCTGGCGGACAGACGTGGGGGGACAGGATGTGATATGTGTCAGCCAAAAGCCGTCAGCCATACTGTGTAGCGGATAACTTTTAGACTAACAATTGTCAAGGTCAAAAAGTCATCCGCTACACTGTGTAGGGGACGACTTGGGCGGGGCAGTTTGGTAAAATAAACTGTCGGCCACACTATATAGCGAACAGTTTCTTTCTTTGTAAAAAAAACAGATCTGGGCCGTCCATCTTTAAAGGATGGACGACCAGATCGCGCGGACAACTTATCCCATTTTGTCCGCGTGGTTAACGGATCAGCTCCCTATATATATATATATATATATATATATACACACACAGATATAGGGGCTGGATCCACACCGACCGGTGGATAATATCGACCAACCGCAACAATTTGTTGCGGTTTGCCAATGATGATTTTTTTGTGAAAGCCCCACCCTCACCCTCACCCTCACCCACCCCCCACCCCCAAGGAGTTACGGTTCTTTTTTCGTGGGCCCCCCACCCCCAACCGCAACTCCTAGTTGCGGTTCCCTTTTCCCCGCGGCCCCCCACCCCCCGGTTCCCGTGGAGCCCCCACCCCCGAACCGCAACCGCAACGTCTTGTTGCGGTCCTTTGGTCCCATTGTCCTTTCCTTTTCTTTCTTCCTTTGCAAAAGTCTTCACGTGGCCCCCACCCCCTAAAGTCCTTTTCTTTTCTTTCTTCCTTTCCTAAAGTCTTCACGTGCCCCCCCCCCCCCCTAAAGTCCTTTCCTTTTCTTTCTTCCTTTTCTTCACGTGCTGATGCGGCCTCCATTTTTTGACGTGGCCCCCACCCCTGCCCAAACTGTTGGATATCGTGCACTTGTTGAAATTTTTCAAAACTTTACAGTAAGTTTTACAGGACAATATTAGAATTACTGTTAAAATTTCGCATTTTTCTGATATCGTTTGGTATTTTTAATATTTTCTGTAATTTCAGTTCTTTTAAAATTTGTGAAGAGCCTTTAAAAATCATATTAAATTATGGAAAGATTTCAGTAATGGTTTTGTATCACAAAGACAACTCAGTTTCAGTTTTGTAAATTTTAGAGTTGATTTGCTATTATTATTCATATCGCATTTGATTTAGCTAAACATACGATTTTAAATTGATTTCGACACTTTATAACTTTTGATTTTAATTTCTATATTATCCTTGTATATTGTAAAGCTATTGTAAAATTTATGGGACTTTATTTTCAGCTAGAAATAATTATGGCTATTTATAGGTTTTTATTGGGGGGTGGGGGGGGGGGGGGGGGGCGAAAGTAATGATGGGGAAGGAAAGGACAAAGACAAAACACATGCAACCGCAACAAATTGTAGCGGTTTGGTGGATATTATCGACTGGTGGATGGAGATCAGATATATATATATATATATATATATATATATATATAATGGATTACAAGAGCTTCAAAATTAAGAATAATGGTATTAGGATTTAGATAATTAGATGAAGATCTATGAATATGGTAAGTATACGTCTCTTACTTGCATTAAATGATGTCATCAGCTGTCACTTTCATCTGACTCTTAGTTTTGTGATTCATCAACTAGAGAAAAGTTGTAGAAATAAAAAAGGAACTTTTGCCGGATATTTTGTGTATGAATTTGCTTCAAAAAATTTAGTATTAATTAGATACAGCTTTGGAAACAAATTGAATCATTTTCAAAAGGCTTATGCGAAAGAAAATAATAAATAAATACCTAAATAGCGACAGAATGTCATGACCTTTCCAAGACGTAGTATCTATTGAAAATAAGACTTGTGCCCTTTACTTGTAGACTTTTATGTTAGTCTAGATGCAGTTGTACCTTGGGGAATATCTACCCTGATTTTTTTGTAATATTCAACACATGGTTTTTGTCTAAAAAAAGTAAAAAAGGGAATTTACTTGAGATTTTACACGTGGGGATTTGGGTTTGCCAAGCCACCTAAATTGGTTTATAAAGTTTTTCTTTTAAGAGAAGAAAATGGGCATAGGATTACAAGGTTTGGTAAAATAGGTAAATTGAAACTAATTTGAATTTGCAGTGTATCTATGAAATAAATATTTATTGATAAAACTTTTCATCTAAAAGAAAATGAAAATTCTTATTTCAATGATAAATTTTTTATAAGTACGTGGCTAAGAAATGTGGGGTACATACCGGCGAACTACAAATATTTTACGAAACATATAATAACAATGATTTTATGGGTCATGTATAAACAAAAAAAAGATCGTAATAATGACGTAAGAAATTTAGAGCCAATAATCACTGTGGGCCATTTCACGCACGCACTGAACACAACCCGAGTACGTGGTACAACTATGCAAGCAGTGGGTACCGCCCAATAGCATAGACCCACTTCTTCGTCTTCCTCTCTTCTCTGCACACACCCAGAATATACACCCGAATACAGACACGTTACAGACACGGTACACACACCTACAAATACTCTACACACGCGCACAAAGCACACTCACACGCACACATACTACCTTGCGGCCACCATGGCTGCCCACACTATTTTTGATGACCAGCATGAGTTTGTTCGGACCATTCATATCTTCAGATTTCATGCAAGAATTTCGCGAACAGTTTCATGGTTTGCGCTTGCAGTGAAATTGCAACCGATAGACTCCCATCATCAGTAGGACTTGGCAACACAAAGCTTAGCCCTTCATATGCAATCCCACCAGGTCCCATGAATATTGGCCTGCCCCAGCCAAAATCTGCATCGCGGATGGGGAGCCTAGCCCAACTGGTTATCCCAAGATTCGGACACCTATACGTATGAGCCCCACGAGCAAGGGCTTTCAGATCAGGCTGCAGTTCCAAGTAATCCAGAGCAGACTTTAAATAATCACTGTTCATCCGACCTAAGGCATCATGAATTCGACTGGCTGCATAGCATACTGGCTTTGATTGAAGATCACCGGCTACTGCTATGGGAGTAGTAGTGAATAGAACATTGCCAAAGTAGCCAGGTGGGAGTGAGGGACGAAGTCTGGACCGTCCATCGGTTGCAATGTACAGCTTGGTGTCTTGATCATCCGGAAGTCCACGGGCCTTGCACACACAGCGCCACACATGTCCAGCCAGCATTTCATAGGAGCTATAACCAACTGTATTCCCATCTTCCTTTGATTTGGCTTTAAGAGTGTTTAGTTGGTCCCTTGTTAATTTGAACATGGAAACAGCTGTGTCAGGATCTGATTCGGTATTTGTGGTTTCCAGAGATGCTTTCATGACAGGAGCAGGCTGGTATTCAATGTGGTCGAAGGTGGGATGGTGAGGTCAAGACCACGAGCCATGTCCGACCAAGTGTTAATGAAGTGGACGCCAGAAGCTCCATCTGCTACATGATGTTGCATACCGACACCAAGTGAGACTCCGCCGCATTTGAAATAGGTGACCTGCAGCACTAGTAGAGGGTAGGTGGATATTCCCTGAGAGCAATCCACGGCCGGAATGAGCTGACGGAGCTCCAAAGTAGGCGTGAAGTCGCCCAAGTCGTCGACGACGACGTCGGACAGGGCCTCGACAAAGAGGACGCCCTCGCCGTTGCAGTCGATCTCGATCCGGTCGTCCTCGTCCCTGCTGAGCCGGCCGGCCACGGGGTAGAACGGCACCAGGGCCCGGCTCAGCGCGTCTTTAAGCACCTTGGGATCGAAGAAGCTGGGCGAGCCGGTGGGGCGGTAGAAGTAGACGCTCGGCGTGTGGAAGTAGGGCACCACCTGGTCCACGTTCGAGTTCCACAGCCTCCTCCGCGGCGGTGGCGCCGTGGCCCCCTGCGCCGGCCTCACCATCGTCGTCTCCCTCACTTCGATCCTCATCCCTTAAGCCTCCCCCGCTAACCTGTGCCCCCTCGGCGCTGTCGTACGCCTCGAATGCGATCCTACGCCTCTTCCTGCTTTCTTCCGTCTTCAGCTCCTGTGGATGGTGGGCCTCTAAACGGAAAAGTGGGTGGTAGTCTACTACTATAATTCATATCCCTAAATACTAACGGATGAGTATCAACAAGCAAAACATATTAACCCTATACGACAAGCATTTCCTAAAACAAACATAAACACATATGATTTCAAATCTAACAACAACCAACCATTGGCGATAAGCCCTGCGGAGACCAGCTGGATTCTCCTCAGAACCGGAGCTTGGAGAAGATCCACCGGTTGTCGCCGACCTTGAAGCGCTCCTCGAACCAGGTCTTGACCTCTTTGGCGGCTGTGAACCACTCGCAAGGCAAGCTCGATGTAAGATTTCAGGCCTGTCACGTGACTGGGATGTAGGAGTGAAGGAAATCGGAAAGGAGGCTGCCGGCGACGGAGAAAGGGACTGACGGCGGTGGGAACACTCGGGTGATGGAGAGAGGCTCCACCGGCGATGGTGATGGCTGTCACGGTCGCAAGAAAGCGTCGCGGGAGAGAACCAACGGGCGACGGCAGAGCATGTTCTCTTCTCATCTAGGGTTTTCTACGTCTTGTAATTATAGGACCCGTTTGGACCCGCGGGTCGAGTGACCCAACCCGTTATAACCCTTATTAATTTGAACAACCCAATTCTGACCCGCGGGTCGAGTGACCATCCCACGGATTTGATTGGGTTGACCCGCGGTGAATAAAAATGAACGGATTGGGTTGGGTTCAATGGGTTGGGTCATATTTTGCCAGGCCTAGTTGGCAGGTTTGAAAATGGGAAATCCATCTCTCTCTAGAATGACCGGTGGCTGCCGAACAACCCGTCACTTCTTTCTAGTTATCAAACACTGCATAATTGATACATTAGAATGTTAGACTTAATCAATCCCGAAACCTTCACTTTTGATCCTGGTCAAATTTCTATCTATTTCCAGTATTTATAGTTACTCAGTTATTCCGTATCTTTGAAGTGATAGACGGGAACATGTATACGATGTTCAGGCATTATGTGACTCGTGCGAACTTCTCAGTCAACTCCACCTTTCGTCTGATTCAATCTGTTATATTGAATGCTTGTCCTTAGGAAGCCTGTCTTGCCCCAAAGCTAAGCGTAAACTCTGGAGGATGCCTTTTCTAGCAAAAATACTAGTATTCCTTTGGTAGTTCGTAAGATAAAGACTCCCAGTGAGAACAGAATTAGTCAAATTTTGTTGTGGCATTTCTATGTTGTGCCTCCTTTGTCAATTATATGCAGAAACACATAATTATGGCTGGGTGCGCTCCATATGGTCAAAAATGCTAGTGCGTGGCCAGGTTTCGATGACTGCATCGAGTTTATCCATATCGTGGCTACGTGCCTAGTTTATGCAGTGAATTCGGCCCATGGTATTGCACAGATTCCTCTAGTTGGCAATAGCTCTATGGTTTTATCTGATGTTTAAATCACAACTTACACTAACCCGAATCTAAGAATTAGACAAATCTGTGTGGCAATGCCCCAGTGCCAAAGACTACTGACTCAAAATCAACTGTGCCTCGAATCCGGTAAGGCTGCGATTACCAGCCTCCATTATGCAGTTCTACTCCCCATTCTTGCACTCTTTGGGA
Organism: Escallonia rubra; assembly: GCA_033065855.1. Classification (NCBI taxonomy): domain Eukaryota; kingdom Viridiplantae; phylum Streptophyta; class Magnoliopsida; order Escalloniales; family Escalloniaceae; genus Escallonia; species Escallonia rubra. The sequence goes on from JAVXUO010001916.1 coordinate 51,338, forward strand.
TGATGTGTATGCTCTACGCTGATGCCCCAAGTCTTCTGCACAATCTCGACCGTAAGATACGAGTCTAAGTTACGATCAGCGATCAGACTTATGTTATTCAATAAAACATGTTCCTTGATTGGAGCATACATGCAAACCATCGACATTGATGATGAACGATCAGCTTTATGAACTGCGGTCCTGTTAGCTATCTCTTGGCTTGTTGCTCATGCATATAGGCAAGAATGCCGGTGGGTTCCAGGTGTTGATGACTGCACTGAGTTGTTCTATATTATGGCTACGAGCCTGGTTGATGTAACCAATTCTTTGTCAGCCTATGGTACACATATTCCTCTAGTTCGCAGTAACTCTATGGTTTATCTGGTGTCCTCGAAATGAGGTTATTTCTTGTGAGGTAGTGTTTATGTAGGCAACGCCCCGGTGCCAGAGGCTACTACTTAAAATCAATTGTGCCCAGATTCGTCCAAGGTTGCGATTACCAGTCTCCTTCGTGCACCTTCACCCCCAACTCTTGCCTATGCAGCCTTTGAGAAGATGTGCATGCTCTACGCTGATGCCCGTACGAGTCTGAGTTGCTATCAGCGATCGAATTTGTATTTTTCACTACGACATGGTCCTCGATTGGAAGAGCGTTTATGCAAAGCATTGACTTGGATGATGAACCATCAGCTTAAGCAACTGCGGTTCTATGAGTTACCTCTTGGCTTGCTGCTCATGACTGTTTTCATTCCACTCCTGTAATATATTTATGCAGATCATGAGGCAGGGTTAGTAGATGAGCCATTTTACCTCATACATAATCAAGATCAAGCATTGTTGCTGCCTTTTGTATATATTATGTACATATTGCCTAATATAACTAAAAACATCCCTCCAGTCTACGGGCGACAGCTGGCGGTTATGACGCGTGACCCGTACTGACTCACTACTGATATGGCACTTACCATATCAGTCATCAGACATAATCCTAAAAAGACTCTGATTCTATCAGCTCAGATTGACATAAGGATCTTCTAAGATCCTAATTGGATTCTGATTAGAGTTGGTCAAAGCTCAGTCTTACTAGGATTCCTCCTCCTACCACTATATAAAGGGGTCATGCCCCTCAGGCCTGATTTCTGGTGCTGTTCTCGATCCAGTTTTTAGCCGCAATAAATTGGCGCCATCCGTGGGACCCCTACAGGGAACATGGCTAACCACTCTTCTTCCCATGACTCTTCACAGAATCATCATGCGCGAACTAACGACTCTCATCGACCAGGTCATTCTCATGATCAACGCTCGACCCCTCTGCGTCGTCGTCGCACCAGTTCTTCCGAAGATAATTACGTCAACGTAACATCTGCTACTCCCGAATCAGAAACTAGACCTCGGAGAAACCAATCTCCAACGTCTACTCTGAAAAACGGTGACCTTCGCCATCGCCTGAACCGTCAGCTATTCAAAACACCACATGATAACCTTACCAAGGAAATCCATGAACTGAAGGATGTTGTAAACACTCTTCAGCGAAAGCTTGACATGGCAGTGGCTCCGCAGTCCACTCACCATTCTCATCTTGACCCTAACGACCTTCGTCTTCGTCTCACCTCCAGATCAAGCTACGGCCGCAAATACAGATCAACGGCCGATCCAACTTATGATCCCAGAGAAAAGAGCGGAGATCATATGACCAGGAGTGGATCATGCTATCGACGGGATCCATCAGTCAAAGGCAGTACCAACTCCTCTCCCAGACGAGTCGCCAGAGCTGAAACCCCTCGAAGATCTGTCCACAGAAAGAAGACGCCTGAGTTTCGTTCCCAAGAACGAGACTCCTGGAAGATGGTGCCTAGATATCACTCTCCAGAACGATCTCTCCCAAGGGTAGAATCTGGATATCCGTTATCCAAAACCATTGAAAAAGCAAAGTTACCCCCCAACTTCCGAATGCCTCAGTGTGACATCTACGACGGAACTGGAGATCCGAGCGAACATGTTTATCAGTTTCAAACAAACATGTTACTCCTCCAAGTTTCAGATGCTGTCATGTGCAGAGCCTTTCCTACCACTTTGAGGAAGGCTGCACATGCATGGTTCAAATCTCTGCAACCAAGATCCATCTATTCCTTCAGCCAATTATCGGATCTCTTTCAAAAACACTTTGTAAGCAGTCGCTCCCGAAGAAAGAACTCGGCGACTCTGTTAAACATTGTGCAAGAGAAAAACGAGTCTCTGGCGTGCTTCCTCGGACGATTCAACGCAGCTACTCTGGAAATCGATAACTTGGACGAATCCGTGAAGTATACTGCCTTCCTCCGAGGCCTCCGTCCGACATCCAAGTTTGCGTTCTCTGTAAACAAAAGTCCTTCGGGTAATATAAAAGCCCTTCTCGAGAAGGCTAACAAGTATATTCAAGCTGAAGAATACCTGGAGACCCACAGAGGAAGACGCAGAGAAGGCAAAGAAGAACAAAAGAAACGATCTCGAGAAATAACTCCTCAAGGAGGGAAGTCAGCAAAACAATCTAAGCATGATGAAAGGCGTCCGAAAAACCCGTTTGCTTCTGAAAATCTGACACCCCTCAACGCTAAACCATCACAGATTCTTCACGAGATCAAAGACAATAAAGCTCTCCAGTGGCCGGACAAGATGAAATCTCTACCCAATAAAAGGAACAAAGATTTATGGTGTCACTTTCACAACGATCATGGTCACACAACTGACAATTGCGGGTCACTTAAACGAACAATTGAGGCCCTTATCAAGCGCGGCCAGTTGAGAAAGTTTGTCGCTCATAGAGAAGGAAGACAACAGACACCTCCGGACATGGAAGAGAGAGAAGACCGGGAAGAGAATACGGGTACAATCAACACTATATCTGGGGGATTGGCCGCAGGAGGTTCTTCAGGACAGGCTCGAAAAGCATATGCCAGAGAAGTGTACATAACGAGCCAACCCCCGAATAAGAAACAGAAGACAGTACCCGTAGCGGCAATCACCTTTTCCGACGAAGATTCAAAGGATATAAAAACTCCTCATGATGATCCATTAGTCATCACAATTAAGGTTGGGAACTTCGACATAAAGCGTGTCCTGATTGATAACGGAAGTTCCGCAGAAGTCTTATTTTACGATGCATTCAAGAAGATGAACATTCCAACGGACCGTCTCCGAAAGATGGATACACCGTTGTATGGATTCTCCAATCATCCAGTTGAGGTTGAAGGTATTATCGCACTCCCAGTTGCGATTGGTACACCTCCGACACAAGCCAACTTCATGCTTGATTTTGTGGTGGTAAAGGTCCCCTCAGCATACAACGCCATATTGGGACGACCAGCACTCAATCAACTACAGGCTGTAGTGTCAACCTATCACCTCAAGATGAAGTTCCCCACGGAACACGGGATTGGAGAGGTGAAAGGAGACCAAATTACAGCTCGTCAGTGCTATGTCACTTCGTGCCGACCAAATAAGACAAAGAAATTGGACTCCGACGAAATCTTGATCTGATAGAAAAGGTTCGGACTCAAGCCCATGAACGATCCGTTTTATAAAGCAACGGATCACGCAATAGCATCTTACCCCGAGGCAAGACACTTCTTTTTTTTTTTGGAGATAAGGGGCTCAGACCTTATCAAAACCCCAATCTCTCAGAAATTGTCTTTAGAAGATTTTTCCGAATAAATGGGTTGTTAAGCAATCCAATGTAAACTTTATCTTTTGCTGGAGCAATAAAATTATTTTTCTCAGGATTCTTGTAATGTAAGCTTAGCCAAAACATTCTGTCTGAACAGAGTGATGGCCGAACACTCTGCCCGAACAGAGTGATCAACTTATACACATTATTCTGTCCAAACAGAGTGATGGCCGAACACTCTGCCCGAACCGAACAGAGTGATGGCCGAACACTCTGCCCGAACAGAGTGATAAACTTAGCCAAAACATTCTGTCCGAACAGAGTGATGGCCGAACACTCTGCCCGAACAGAGTGATAAACTTAGCCAAAACATTCTGTCCGAACAGAGTGATGGCCGAACACTCTGTCCGAACAGAGTGATAAACTTAGCCAAAACATTCTGTCCGAACAGAGTGATGGCCGAACACTCTGCCCGAACAGAGTGATAAACTTAGCCAAAACATTCTGTCCGAACAGAGTGATGGCCGAACACTCTGCCCGAACAGAGTGATAAACTTAGCCAAAACATTCTGTCCGAACAGAGTGATGGCCGAACACTCTGCCCGAACAGAGTGATAAACTTAGCCAAAACATTCTGTCCGAACAGAGTGATGGCCGAACACTCTGCCCGAACAGAGTGATAAACTTAGCCAAAACATTCTGTCCGAACAGAGTGATGGCCGAACACTCTGCCCGAACAGAGTGATAAACTAAGCCAAAACATTCTGTCCGAACAGAGTGATGGCCGAACACTCTGCCCGAACAGAGTGATCAACTTATACAAAACATTCTGTCTGAACAGAGTGATGGCCGAACACTCTGCCCGAACAGAGTGATCAACTTATACAAAACATTCTGTCCAAACAGAGTGATGGCCGAACATTCTTGAGTTTTATAAAAATACAAGAGTAGGCCAAACGGATTAGCTACAGATCTAAGTCCGTGAAGAAACAAAAGTTAATGGGGGCACCGTCACTCCACAAAAGCTTTTGCTTCTTCGAAATTTAGGCCGAGCGAGGGTGCTCGACTTCTTTGCCAACTCTTTAAGTGACGAATAAAGAGTTAGAGTCAAAGTAAAAACAAATAACGCTGTGTGAATGGTAGAATAAACCATAAAAAAACACATAGTGAACAAAGTACCATCAATAGAACAAAAGATAGAGTACATACAATGCCCTTAAAAGGGCATCAAAATACTCAGTCTAAAAAGAAATAAAGAGCCTACAAGATGAAGACTAGATCTAAGGCTCGAAGGCAACGCCTGAAGGACCGTCCTTTGGAGGATGAGGTCATACGTGGAAATTGAAACCAACATTCTGTCCGAGCAGAATGTTGGCCGAACACTCTGCCCGAGCAGAGTGACCAAAGCTTGGACCAACATTCTGTCTGAACAGAATGTTAGCCGAACAGAATGTTGGCCGAGCACTCCGCCCAAGTAGATAACCAACTTCATACCCTTTGTGCTCGGATGAAGCATAAAGGAACCAAAGCATCATGCCCGAACAGATTGGGAATAAACCCGTTGAGCTCGGACAAGCCATGTCCGAGCAGAATGATCGCCGAACTCGTCGCCCGTGCAGACATCTTAACTCCATTTCCTTTGTGCTCTGAAGAGCCCGTGGGTAAAACTCTACGGAGTTTGACTAAAGAAAGTTCTCGAGTGGAGGTCAAAGGAATTTTTTATAAGTAGAGCTTCCAACTGAAGTCTTTTGGAGGAAAGGAGGTTTTCTATGGATAGAGCTCGAAAAACTATCCGAAATCAAAAAAAAATTCACCTCAATCGGATATCCGAGCAAAAAGTTATGAACTTTTCAAGTTCTCAAGTGATAGTACAAGTTTATTTTCTGCGCGGATTTGACAAACATGGCCGAGCAGCCCAATGGCATTTGGTTCCTCTTCCGCGCGCGAGGTCAAGGGTTCGAATCTGCTCGGCCACATGAGCAATAAGGATTCCTTTACTTTTTAAACAAGGAGTTCATTACAGATTGGGCCTCTCCACCATCAGGCCCAAATCCGCGCAGCAAGGCCGCACAGCATGTCCGAGCAGATCTTGGTCCGAGCCCAACGACCGAGCAGGGAAAAATGTTGGGGCTTCTCAGCTCGGACCATAGTCCGAGCAGAACATGGTCCGAGCAGAATGATCCGAACAGGCCCATAGTCCGAGCAGAACATGGTCCGAGCAGAAAGATCCGAACAGGCCCATAGTCCGAGCAGAACATGGTCCGAGCAGAATGATCCGAACAGGCCCATAATCCGAGCAGAACATGGTCCGAACAGAAAGATCCGAACAGGCCCATAATCCGAGCAGAACATGGTCCGAGCAGAAAGATCCGAACAGGCCCATAGTCCGAACAGAACATGGTCCGAACATAAATTTGCCCGAACAGATTCATGTCCGAGCAGAATCTCGTCCGAGCAGAATTTAAAATTATGACAAACAGATTCAATTCTGTTTTTGGCATATTTCGCTATCACCAGTGAAAAAAGTGTGCTTCCACCCGCTTCATTAACGCTGGTAAAAGCAGGGGGCATATGATATAGCTAAAAATATCCCTCCAGTCTACGGGCGACACGTGGCGGTTATGACGCGTGACCCGTACTGACTCACTACTGATATGGCACTTACCATATCAGTCATCAGACATAATCCTAAAAAGACTCTGATTCTATCAGCTCAGATTGACATAAGGATCTTCTAAGATCCTAATTGGATTCTGATTAGAGTTGGTCAAAGCTCAGTCTTACTAGGATTCCTCCTCCTACCACTATATAAAGGGGTCATGCCCCTCAGGCCTGATTTCTGGTGCTGTTCCCGATCCAGTTTTTAGCTGCAACATTGCCCAAGGGACTGAGTCTAGCTCAGGCTTTGGCTTTCTGCGCTTGTCAAGCTGGCGTCTTTGTGCACTATGCCTAATTTGATCCTGTACGGACTAATGTTTCTGCTCTACCACCTCGAAGCTCGCCAATGACCTAAGTCCTTTTAAGATTTTTGAGCTGGTACATGGAGTCCCAACGGATGGAGTTGTCGTCATTTTTCTTTTGCTCGCTTTTAGGTTGCCTAGGGTAGCTTGATGCCCTCTTAGTTTTCTACTCCATCCGTCCCACATGAATCGATGGTTTTTTTTTTTTTTTGCATGCAGATTAAAGATTTAACTCATATCTTGTGTGTTTCTCATTTTATCCTTTAGAAAGAGAGAGAAAATGAGTTAGCGATGTGTTAAATGTAGAGATATAAATAGAATAAAAAAGTGTAAAAAAATAACTTAAGAGAGAAAATAAGTTGGTGAAAAGTTAAATAAAGTATAAAAACGGTAAAAATGTCTACAAAATTATTTTTAATTTAAAAAATGAGTAATTTTTATAGAACAGCTTAAAAAAATTATGATTGATTTTGGTGAGAAGAAAAGTAGAGTATTATTTTGGAAACCAAAGAACAATCTACTCTTGCGTGAGACCACTTGGGATACTTTTCGTAGCTTGACCGCAGTAGTTGAATTAGTAAGTTTTAAAAAACCTCAGTGTGACTAGTACTTCATCCATTTGGCTGCTGGTCCATCGTTTTCATACTAGCACGTTATCCGCCCTTTTCACACTGAAGCCACATCCCCATCCAGAAAGACGAACAACATCCCGACATTGGCACACCAATTCATTCTCAATTGTAAGACACAGAAATGGAGGTGAAGCGGCGAACAGCCAAGGCACTGGTGACGAAGCTAAGCTCCGTATCCGAGCTGACCCGGACCGAGGCCCTCTGCGAGCTCCGCCTCATGTCCAAGCACGACCCGGAGATCCGACCCGTCATCGCCGACGCCGGCGCCATCCCTCTCCTCTCCGAGACCCTCTACGCGCCGTCTCTAGCCTCCCAGGAGAACGCCGCCGCCACCCTCCTCAACATCTCCATCACCTCCAAGGAGCCCCTCATGTCCACCCGCGGCCTCCTCGACGCGCTCTCCCACGCTCTCCGCAGCACCCCCTCCTCCGCCGCCGCCCGCTCAGCCGCCGCCGCCACCCTCTTCAGCCTCCTCACCGTCGACTCCTACCGCCCCATCATCGGCTCCAAGCGCGACATCGTCTACGCCCTGATCGACATCATTAAAAACCCTAGCTCCGATCCTAGATCCATGAAGGACTCGTTGAAGGCGCTGTTTGGGCTGTCTCTGTATCCGTTGAACCGGGCGACGGTGATCGAGTTAGGGGCTGCCGCGGCGCTGTTCTCGCTGATAGTCAAGGACGGGAGGGTTGGGATGGCGGAGGACGCGACGGCCGTGATTGCGCAAATAGCGGGATGTGAGGAGGCCGGAGACGCGTTTAACAAGGTGTGTGGAATTGAGGTTTTGGTGGACTTGTTGGATTTGTCGACGGGGTCGAGTGGGAGGACTAAGGAGAATGCGGTTTCAGCGCTGTTGAATTTGGTGCAATGTGGGAGAGAGGAGGTTGGGGAGAGTGTACGCGAACTGGGGTTGGGCGTGCTCGACGGGATTGCGGGGGTGGCGGAGAGTGGGAGCGCAAAAGGGATGCGCAAGGCTGCTGAATTGTTGAAGATACTTGATGCTCGGAGCAATGGCTTTCTAGAACAACGGTTTGATTCTTTGTTAAATCACGCTTGTTGAACTGTTGAGCGCTATTATGCTATATATTTGTAAATGATTTTGTTTTCCTGTTCAGCTGATGCATAGAGTAGTTTTCAAAGTTTTAGAGTTTGGTGCAGTCTAGAGATTAGGATATTGAATTGGATTGATTTTGTGATACAGGTATGCAATATATCAGAGCACTTAGGTGTTTTTTTTTTTCTTTAGATTACATACTCTGTGCTTGTTACTAATCTGTATCTTTAGATTTTTAACAAAGGCTTCTGCTTATTGTGACCAGTCAGTAAGTTTTCTGTACTTCTTGGTATTGCACACAAATACTTTCCTGCAACCCGCACTAAAAGTAATATCCGCAGCTTTTGTAAGTTCAAGCTGCATTTTTAAATGTCCTGCGCCACCTCCAACAGCTGTTTTCAATACTTTGACTCATCTTCAAAGTGAACAGCTGTTTTCAATACTTTGACTCATCTTCAAAGTGTGTACTCCAGAGCTTGTCAATTTATACGGAATAGCTGTTGAATATGAAATATTGACGAATTGCACAATTATGGGCAGTTAGTTTTGCTCTTAAAAGGGGAGGGCAAGGTCACATGTTTAATTTGTTTCACCAATTAAGTAGAAAACAGAACTTCTGCAGTGCTTGTGAAGATGCAAGTAAACGGAGGATGTTCATGCCTTGAGATGGGAACCAATTGTAGTCTAGGGCAAGGTCACACGTTTAATTTGTATCACCAATTAAGTAGAAAACAGAACTTCTGCAGTGCTTGTGAAGATGCAAGTAAACGGAGGATGTTCATGCCTTGAGATGGGAACCAATTGTAGTCTTCAGTTCATCTAAGGCTATACAAGTCCTTAACTGGATGGGTTCTCCAGTGCTTGTGAAGATACATCTGCCAGAGGATGCTCACACCTTGAGCAGGAACCATTTCAAGTCCTCAGTTGCAAAACTTATGGACAATTACAAAGCACCTTAACCCATCATAGCCATACTAGTCCTTAACTTGAAGAACGTTTAACTACTTTATGTGCTAGTAGGTCTCGATCTTATAGTTGAAAACTGGTCCAGATGAACTCAATATAAACATTGGCTCTGAATATAAGTACTAAAAACAGGAGTGTTTTGGACTTCTGAGATTTGTTTAGGTGTAAATCGAGGGACAGGATGGGATGGAAGGAGTTGTGCTCCCTCTTCAACTATGGAGAGATTGGAATTTGAGAGGTTTCTATCAGGTTTATCTATAACTTTCAACTCGGGGTGTTTTAAGGTGCTATCTCTGTCTCTGAAAATGTGAAACCTTCAGCTTGGTGGCTTTGGAATTTTGAGAGGCATCAGCCATCGGGGTAGTTTGTTTGACAAGGTTACTTTTAGTATGGTTTACAGCAGGCGAGCAGAGTAACTGGATGTCCCACGATGATCTCTACTCATACTGTCGGTTGATGGACTCTGTGAATGTCAGTCTGATGATTGGCTGGGCCTCAGAATCTGTTTTTCGGCATGATAGGTGGTGAACTGTAGCATTTGAAAACACAGCTTCCTTGGCAGTATTCTAATGCAGCAGATAGGCGGGATTTGTGGCAGCTGTGACCCTGGTATTTAAAGAATTTTCAGTTACTGGGGTTCAACAAAGTTGCAACTTTTATGGAGGTAATCCATTAGAGCTGGATTCCTATTTGAGGGTCTGTTTACAGTCAGGTCTTAATGGCGTCTTCTTTCTAAGATCGACTCTTGGGAAGTTACATGAAAAGCTTTCTGGGAGATGATACTTCCTCCTTACGTTGGCTTCTGTGTGTAAAATGCAGCTTTTGTCAACATTCAGACTGATAACTTGAGGAAATTAGTGGATTTGTTGGATCTGTCGACGAGGTCTAGCATTGCTGACTTTGATGCAATGGCAAATGGAGGTGGGTGTGTTTGATGGGATTGTGGAGGTAGCCGAGAGTGGGAGCGTCAATCCATGTCCTAGGTGTTATAAAAAATGTTATTTTCACTAAGCAAGAGGAACCTGCCTTTTTCCTCTTGATTAGCCTGTCCTTTCGGAAGCACATGACGTCGTTATTAGTAGTCCTTCCTGTAGTCATCCTACTTCTGAATAAGAAATTTGAGAAGAGTAGGGCTAGTGAATTAGTGAAGATACTTGTGCTGGATTAGTGGCTTGGCAGTCCAACTCTTTGATTCTTTGTTAAGTCATTCTTGTTTAAAATGTTGAGCTCTATTTATATACCGTGATTGTGAATTGTGTTGGTTTGTTTATAGCTGATGCAGTTTTTGTACTTATATGCACTTTGGTGCAATGTACAGATTAGATTATTTGAACCGAATTGATATAGGAGTGAGGTTGTGGTGGATTTATGCAATATATCAGATTAGAGGTGTTATACAATTGTTGATATGTAACTCAGAATCTTAACCAACCACTATGTCATTTCTGGCTTGTTGGACAAACGGGTTGACTCCTTGTTAAACCATTCTTGTTGAACTTGTTGAGCTTCATTCATAAGCAATGTCTGCGAATGGTTTTTTTGGTTAAGCTGATGAGTAGTGTAGCTTTTATTGCTGTATACTTCGGTGTGGTGTAGACTAGGATATTGGATTGGACTGATATGTAATTAATCAGGCTACATGTTGCTGTTTCTTTAGGCAATTGTTTCCAATACTCGTTACAAGGCGGTGAAAATAGTTTTTTTTTTTTCCATATGCGTATTGTTATGAACTTATGTCAAAACTGTGTCCTAAATTATACATCAGGTTCATATTTCAAATGTACCAAATTAGTACCACTACCAAACAGTCCAAAAGTGGACAGAATTAGGTGACTACTTTTTACGAGCAAACATGTCGATGCAAAAGAAGAAAAACCCTCAAATAGGTGATAATATTATTATTTGTCTTTTAATTCTGTTTTTTGCCTTTTGTTTTTCTGAGCCGCTCATCAATTACCACAGCTGACAGTTACACGACACCCACCACCACCATTTCCGGTGGCACAACACCCACCAATCTCATAGCCGGACAACCACCACCACTAGTCATAGCCACACCCAACACCACCACCACTCACATTGACATCCATCACCACCACTTCCATGGCCCAACAACACCAATGCCATATTTAAGCACCACCATTGCCGGTCATCTCTACCATTGGACTCGAGGTCGAATATGGTACAATCAGAGGGCCTCCATCACGCAACTGCGACCCACCACCACTGGCGGTTATCATGACACCTCCCATTGCAAACGATCCACCAGGGGACCCATCTCATTGGTAACAACAAAGACACCAAGTAGCTGCAATATCACCATCATCTCAAAATTCCAAGTTCATAGGCTGTAAATTGAAGGTAAAAAATGACAATAACTTTAAGGACTCATTTGGGATGGGTTTGGATTTGTGGGCTTGACTTTGACTTTGATCTAGGTTTTCGCTTTGCGATGTGGAATTTGATTTGTATTTGTCATTGGGTTTTGAACGGAACAAAACGTTGGCGGCGATGAAAATTTTGATGAAGAAAGGATATGGGGTTCTTGTATATGGTTGATGCCATTGATGAGTATGATCAGTTGTTGAATGATTGTTTTAGGCTAGAAACTGGTTTCAGCGACCAAGGAGGGTTTGACTTGCCGAGAGAGAGGATGAAAAGAAGCAAGAGAACTCTAAAGGGGAAATTGCCAGTGGCTATTGGTGGTGGTGGTTACGATGAACAAAAGGTGAATGTGGGTGAAGATGATTAATGATGTTGGTTGTGGTGTGGTGACAGGTTCAACAAGTTTGTTGATGGTGGTGGTGATCAGGTGGAGGAGTTACTGCACGGAAGCCAGAGTGGTGATGGTGTTTGGTTGTTGTAATTGTGATAAGGGGGTGGAAGAAGAAGAAGAAGTGACGAGGGATATGATTTGCTGTAGAAAAAGTATCATGAGCCCTCCGTTTAGCTGTTACACTTCTCGTAAGGTGTTATATGTTATTGTTCATTGCGCATAACGATCGTGCATGCATGGAGGATAAAAACTAATTATAGATTATATCGTGGGTGTGTATACAAAATTATATTATATTTTAGATCCATACAATATTTTCAGGTGTTTGTAGTATTAGAACAGGATTTGTAGTACTCCTTTCGTCCCACATAAATTGATCGTTTTTTTTTTTTTTGTGACGTAGATTAAGGATTTAGGTAATTTATTGTATGTTTCTCATATTACCCTTCAGATAGATAGAGGAGGAGAAGAAGGTGAGACAGGAAAGAGAAATTGAGTTAGTGTGATGTTAACTGTGAAATGAAATAAAAAATTATAAGAAAGTGGAACGGATAAATGTACGATGATCGTTTCTACAGTCGTGAAGATATCATCCTACCTTTATGGTGCCGCAAAATTGCTTCTCAATGCCCGTTAGTCTTGGGATCCTTTTGGGGAGCAACCTGCGAGGAGGTGGTGGTAGGAGAAATACAATAATGGTGGGATGGATCCTCCTCAATGATAGTTGTGTACCATAGTCAGTAGCTAGATATTGATAAGGGGCAATCTAATGGCAAACCCATTGTTATTTTGGTAGGAGATGAAATCCAAATCCCTAACCACATCGGTCCCATGGCAATGTGAAGACAACTTATGAAGCCCTTCAAATGGAAAAGGAAAGCAGGCTTATATGAGTTTAATCGTACGTAGAAGTTAATCATAAGCAGTATTGGTGTTTTAAATATGCAAACTGATGAACTCAGGCCGAAGCGCCCACATTATCAACGAATGCTTGATATATCAACATATGTTCACCATTTATACCTTTTTCGTTTTTTTTTACTGTAATTACACCCAACTCTCAAGAACATAAGTGCAATTAACCCTTACATCTATCTTTAATCTTGTTGTTGTGTATCCAATGTCCCATCTTAAGCTTCATTTGAACATTGTCAACCTCTGTCCAAAATCACCAGATGCTTCTACTGGGGTAACGGAGAAGACGAGAACATGTTACACTTGATATATGCCCGCATAATCTATATATCATTATTGAGGAAGAGCAACCCCTTATGGTGAAACCTTTTTGAGTTTTCAGTTGTACCATCTGTTCCCCCTTTTAAAACCATCGTACACATCTCCTAAAAATTATTAACAATAGTCATTAAAGTAATTTCAAATTTAAACTTATCTCCTAATAATCTCCTACTTTCGAGAGCCACTATCCACCTATCTCCTCATCTATTTATAACTACATATAACTCATTTTCTGTTGATTATATCTCACTGTCTCTATTACTTTTTCTCTTCCTCTCCCTTTTTAGTTCCACCCTTAGTATTTGCAAAATTACGGTTTGCGTTTGGACAGGCATTGCGTGCGGAACCCAAGCACTAGTGCAATGCAAATTGTCCGCTAAGTAGATATCTCCTTCCAAAAGACTGCCTTAAAGAGGATTTCTTAAAAATTCACCTCAAGGTAACATACTCCGTATTTATATGTAATTAAGGGGGTTTAGGTCCAAGGAAAGTACCCAGACTCCTAAATCTGAAAATCAAGAAGCCACCCCAATCCATTGTCCAAAGTTGCACAGCTTATATATCAAAATATGGCTCGTTGGGACATCTCAAAGATATACTAGAGGAAAATTTTTGGCAGCTCCTGGGAGTTGTAAAAATCTTCCTACAATTTTCGTATAACGACAATTGACTGTAGTTAGATATTTTTAATGACTTTTATTTATTGCCGCAAAGAATTGGAGTTAAAAGTGTTGTCGGAAAAGTTACTAAGAATATTTAGCGATCACTAATCGTTGCTAAATAAGATATTGTAGATATCTTTCTACAATCAGAGTGGTAGCCAAAACTTTTGATGTCAAGAAAAATGGGTTCGTACTACGTGGAGGTCTCACAAAGGATGCAGTCCGAGTCAGCTGCCAGATGTACAAAGTGAGATGCAGTGAGGGTGGAGTAAGGTCAGAGAGCAAGGATTCCCAGACAGGCCAAAATGATGACAGTGCTGTGGAGACAAGGCTGAGACGAACATGGCCGACAGTCGACAGTCCAAGCTAAGGTCCGCGTCGGGGTCCAATGTCACGGTCCAATGATAAGTTCAAGATTATGTCCAATTGTGTTTCTCTCTCTAGAATTCAAGAGCTCTTGAGTTCTAGAATGAGAAAGTGATTTTGTGAGAATGAGTCAAAAGTCCCTCCAATGAAGTCCAAAGTCCAGTATTTATAGGCAAAGGCATGCCTGTGTCATCAATTGCCACTTGTTATCCCTTGGGAGTAACACGTCACCAAGGGGTCCAAAAATACTGGTGCTCTGTTGGATTGCCGGTTCCCATATTCGCGCTACCTGCCCCACACAGCATCGCTCTACCTGTCTGAGAAGACTGACCACACAACGTCGGCTTGATCAGAGTAAGTCTGTTGCCCTAGCCACCGGTCCAAGCCCTTACTGAATCCCATAAAGGTACATCAAGAGACGCAGAGAGAACCTGACAGTGGTGAAGGAAGGTCCATGTGCCCAACTGCCAAGCGGACTAGGCGCGATGCCCTCCGAAGACCTGCTCCCGTCTCGGAGTGACCCGGGGGTTATTATCCTAGCGGCGCACGATGATCACCGATAACGTGAGTGGACATGGTCGCAGCTCAGATGTGCCTAGTGTCATGCAAGTCACCCCAGGCGGCGATAGCTTTTGTGGTAGCGAGTCTATCCCGCTACGAAGGGTCCTCATGCTGGAGCACTACGAGCGGAGCCCCTCTGAATGCTGCACACTCCGGGGTGTGGGTCGAAGTATGTTCCGCGACCACGGCGGGGGTGCATGGTGCGGTGAATGAGTGTGACGCCCGGGGGCATGTAACACGATTGTGGCGCACGGGCACCGTGCCAACAGCACGAGACATGACTATGGCTCATGGCCGCGACGACCCCTGTCGCGAGATAATACATGGTGTTGTGGCGCATGGGCGCGACGACCCCTGTCGCGAGATAATACCTAGTGTCGGGGGCACATGTCATGGAAGTAGCGCATGGGCGCGGCGACGGCCGTCGGTAGACAATACCTGGTGCTGAGGGCCGCATGTCATGAAAGTGGCGCATGGGTGTGGCGACGACCGTCGCAAGACAATACCTGATGCCGGGGACATATGTCATGGAAGTGGTGCATGGGCTGGGGCGATGGCTGTCGCAGAGACGGCGCGCGGGCGCGCGTCGGGTGTCCCGGAGGCGGGCGTGAGCTGAGTGTGCATATTGTAGGAGAATGGCGAATGCAATCTCTAGTAATGGTGAAGTTGGAAATGGGAGTATGTGGCCGCCAGCGAAGGGTCCCCCAGGGATGGTGCGCGACCGCGGGCGACAGGCATCGCGTGGACCCGAGCGACGGTCATCGTGAAGACGGCGCACCGGCGACAACGAGCATCGTGCGGTCGCAGGTGATGGGTGAGCAAAGACAGTGTGTGGTCACGGACAACAAGGAGTTGGCGCGCGACTTCAGGCAACGGCTGTAGCGAAGCCGTCGTGAAGACAACGGTGGGTGTTGCGGGGACATGTGGCTCCTTGAAAAGGAGTGAAGACAACTTAGGGAAGGCCTAAGGCCAACCCCTGTGGGAAGGCCGAGGCCAACCCCTAAGGGGAGGCCAAGGCCAATCCCCTTACCCCCAAGGCATGCCGTCGTTGGTGTTTTTGAAAGAAAGGAGTTGGGCGGTCGAGGCGCGACGAGCGCGTTTCCGTGAGTTGCGCCGAAGTAAAGAAATTGGCGCCAAAGTCGCGCACGAAGCAAAGAATGCGCGTGAGTTGAGAGTGTGTATTTTGGCGGGTTCAATGCGTTAAAAGATTGACCGTTAACCGTGTCGATGTGTCACGCAAAACGTAACCCCCAATGGGCCTTTAGGTGCGACCAAGATGAGTTGTGAACAACTTTTTCTATGCTGACCACCCAATTTCAAACTTTTAAGTATAAGGACTCTTTCGGATGGTAATTTGCGAATAATGGCACTTGATGTCAATTCGGGCTATCTTGCAGCCATTAAACAGAATAAAAAACCTAGGCTTTGGGCACGGATAGGTACAGCCTATGAAGCACGGGTGCTTCAAAAGGGGGGAAGTATCGGGGTCGGGTGCGCGTCGGGTGCGGGTGCGGCACGGGTGCGGCTCGGGTGCGTGTCGGGTGCGCACCCATTCTTTTCTTTTATTTTCTTTATTTTCCGAAATTCGGGTGCGGCTCGGGTGCGGCTCCGATACTTATGGGTCAAAAACATAATTTTCAAAGGATGTTTCCGGGGTTGAAACATAGAATCTCATTTTTTTGGGGTGAAAACATAAAAGAAATAATTCTAACTTACCTAATTAGGGCAGATTGAATTGGGGAGTCTTAGAGAGAGAGAGAGAGAGAGAAATAATGGTAGAAAGTCCTTATGTCTTCAAATTCTATTTGCTACTACCTTCTGTTATGACTTGGACGTGGATTTTAATGGAGAGAAATAATGGTAGAAAGTTCTAACTTCTCAGTAAATTAGAACCACCGAACCAACTTATAATCAATCTACTTTTCAATGTGTGTTAATAACTTAAAGGCTTAAAGCAGTGGTTCAGTGAGTATGGTTCAATTTAATGTTTGATTCAAATTATTTAGAAACTTAATACTAGGTGTACATAGTAAAAATACGTGTATATATATATATATTTGCCGTATTCCCGCCGCACCCGTATCCTAAAATTTTCAAAAATGCCGTATCCCCGTATCCGCACCCGCATCGTATCCGCACCCGTGTCCGTGCTTCTTAGGGTACAGCAGATGATCAAGTCAACCTTCAAGAATGGACTGAGGAGCCCAAACAGTAACAATATTTGAACCAGCATAAAGCTCGGTCAATTATGACAATTTTCCGGGCCTAAAGAAAGGGGCAACTGCTAAGGTGTTCAATCTGCAACACCGGAGAACGATCAAACAGTGTTTTTAATGCATGGGGGACTCCCAGTTAAGACAAAACTAATCAAGAGAAGTATATCTATGCACCCAACTTGGAGATTATGCCATCAGGATCCTAACAGCATAAATCACTTGTTCTTCCGATGAGAGTTTGTAAAACTAACTCGGTTTGCTAGCCAACTCAATGTAGATCCATTCCGAATTTCTTTGGTACGTTATGGGACTTGATTCTTATTCTGGATGTGTACTACAGCTTATGTATAAAAAAAAAATTTGCCAAAAAAGAAAAAAGAAAAACCCTTTTAGACTTTAAAAAGAAAAGAAGGTAAAAAGTCGATGGAGGCATGCAGGTGCATACCAAGATAATCTACAAAAGAATAAAGGTAATTTACCTATAGATCTCTCGTGGTTTGGACAAGTTGCAAAAACACACTTTTGCTTCCAAGTTTTCGTAAGTGACCCTCTGGTGCCTATTATAATGCCACGTTGACGAGACGTGATACTCACGCTCTTGAAAAATGAACACGTAAAAATGACGATAATACCCTTAGTTCCTTTTTATGTCTCACTCATGTCCTAATCTCTTATCCACCCCAACCAAACTTAACCCTAGTCGTCACCCTCACTAACTCAGCCCCATCCGCCATCACCACCCTAGGCCTGTTGACCATCGTCACCATCCCGGCTTATTCGTAGCCACCACCACTTGCGTCCACCACCAGGCACCAATCCACAGCCCTACCACCACTCTCGCCCAGCACTAGCCCATCCCCATCCAACGCCACCACTCGCGCCCACCACAAGCCAAATTATGTCCAACCACCACCACTCGCATGCAACACTTATCCAACCCCGTCAACCACCATCACTCATGTCAGCCACCACCACTCACGTGCACTACGGCCAGATCTGGGTGCAATGGACAGTTCGATGGTTGCAGATATGTTATTCCTTATTGCCACGACTAGATCTGGTGCTATGGGATCGTAAAATGTTTAGGGTCTTGCGACGATGGAGGGTAATGGTGGGAGGATCGTTAAATACACATTTGTAAGGGACAAATCAAACATCTTCTCTATTCTGTCATGTTTTTAACGAATGCAGTAAAATGAGCGCCGCCACATAAAGTCATTTTCGAGGAACGTAAGCAAAAGTAATTTTTGTTGCAAACATGGAGAGAAAAGTCTATGTGCTAATTATCTATGAAACAAGTCAATAACCACAAAAATGCTCTAGCAGTGGCATTCCACCGAAAGGTTTAAAAAATCACGGAAGATGGTGTTAAAAAAGGGGGAAGAAAAGTGTGGAACAAAAGAGGAGCTAAGAAGGTGTGGGGGGTGACGGGAGCGCATTGTCCAAAGGGTGAGTGGTGGTGGTGGTGTGATTGGGGGGCATTAGAAATATATTGAAAAGGGAGTGGGTGACAACCCCACGTGACTGACCACTCCATCCGTCGGTGGATGTCATGGTTGGCTTCATATCAACGCTAACAGCCAAAATGCCCCCCAAACCTCTCATCTCAAGTCTCAACTACACACACACACAACACAAAACCAACATATACCCACGAAAAGATGACTCCACCTAAAAGGCATTTCGAAATAAAGTTGAGGTTACCTATCATTAACTCATTTGACAAAAGTGACCCTTCCCTTTTGGTTGGCCACTAGCTAGCTGGCTAGCTACCCACTAGCCCCCCTTCCTTCTTCCCTCTCTCTAACGCTAGTGGTTCCTTCTTTTCTGCGGGGCATACCCAAATAGGAACTAATCACGCCAGTTTCAGTTTTTGTTTCGTTCCATCCGTCCACTCACTGTAGCAAGAATAATACTCCCTCCGTCCCTTTTTAGTGCACCATTTTTTTTTACACGTATATTAAGGGTTTAGGTTATATATTGTGTGTCTTTCCCATTTTACCCTTTAGAGAGGGGGGAAGAAAGTGGCCATGAGAGAGAAAATTGATAGGTAGAGCGTTAAATGAGGAAAGAGAAAGAATATAAAGTAGTGTAAAGTGGTAGAAAAAAAAAAAAAAAATGAGTTGGTAGAGAATTAATTGTTGTGAGAGAAATAGAATAAAAATATATATAAAAAGGGTAAATATGTAAAAATACCTACAGAATATTTCCTAATTTGGAAGTGATCACTTTTTGTGGGACGGCCTAAAAAGGAAATTTGATCACTTTTTAAGGGACGGAGGGAGTAATACTTTCTATGTTCTTTTAAAAAAAAATAAAAAAAATTTATATCATATGATTTATATAATAAATAAACGTGCAAGTCAAACATAATTAAGCAACTGGAGACGGCAGAAGTACAACCGTCAAAACTAATATGCCTTTTATAAAAACAATCAGTGCAATAAATTGTTGCACTTTTTTTGAGTTTTTATATTTTGGCTTTGCTTGTTTTGGTATTAGGCGTACCCTTAGAAAATTGGTTGGCGTCTCGCGTGACGGTGAACCTACATTTGTACAACTACGTTTAGATTTGGGCGTAAATTTGGCGGAACGAATCTAGTCTTTACCAACAAATGCACCTTTTTAGCAGCAAACCGAAGCCTAAACTGCAGACGTATTGGAGCACTGATTGGTACCTTGCGAAAAGGAAACGTCCAACCCTTGAAGTCAGGCAGCACCGAACGAAACATTGTTAAGCACTCGGCTTGAAAGCTTTTTATCCTTGACTCTTTCTCTCTTTAGTGCTACGCCAATACTAGCACTAACTTTTCTTTTTCTCCCTCTACATGCTAGTGGCTCTACGTATCCACCCTCTTTTCCTCTTTCCTTTGAGTGCTTTAACTTCTTGAGGTCTCATTTCATGTTAGCAGCTAAGACTGGCAAGTTTGGGATGAGGAGAGATGGATAGGGATACAAAGCAAGACAACCCATCTGCACTAAGCAATAACAATCACAAGATCAAGGAAGAATCCCCTAGGAAGCTGCCACTTGGTGGTGGTGGTGGTGGCGGTGGCGCCAACAACGACAGGTTAAAGAGAGACGAATGGAGCGAAGGGGCGGTTTCGACGCTGCTAGAGGCTTACGAGGCCAAATGGGTCCTTAGGAATAGGGCAAAGCTCAAAGGTCACGACTGGGAAGATGTTGCCAAGTATGTCTCGTGCCGTTCCAATTCAACCAAGTCACCCAAGACTCAAACACAGTGCAAGAACAAGATCGAGTCCATGAAGAAGCGGTACCGGTCCGAGTCTGCCACCGCCGATGGTTCTTCTTGGCCGCTTTTTCCGCGGCTTGATCTCTTACTACGCGGAAGTGCTGCTCCTCCTCCGCCACAACCCGCTCTTGCTAATCCTCCTTTGATGCTATTGGAACCGTTACCGCCACGGGAAGAAGTGCCACCACCACCACCACCACCACCAGCTCCAGCTCCAGCTCCTGCTATCCCACTTGGTGTTGCACAAAATTCAATTGGTTCAACTGGCGTTGAGCCGGTGGCAAAGGTAAACTTTCCAATGTTTTCTCTTTCTTGTTCTTGCAAATAGATTAGCTCGTTCCATCGGGTCATGATTATCTTTAGTGTCGAGCTCTTTACTGATTAATCAACACCGAAACAGAAGAAAAGAAAATTTCGAGAACAACTGAATTTTTTTTCCGGGCATGATGGTTTTTAGCCTAATACGATTTCAACTACCAAAATAAGACTTCGTTCACAAAGCTTCACTAATCTGGGTAGGCCTTTGTGAGCTGTGAACTTCACTCCCAAAACTTTTCAACTGAAATTGAGTGGACAGGGTACTAGAATTTTCCAGCTTTTGGTGACTGAAAAGATGACCGCTTGATAATTTACCTTCGCCTTTTCCCCCTAAAAAGGGCTTTTTAGTCTAGGCGTAATGATATCGTGTTAAGTTTCCTTTAGGCATCCCACAAGAGGCCCGAGTCAGATGGGCACTTCTCTTATTAGTCAGCTCAATTTCACTCCACCATTCCACACGCACTTACATGCTGATATGATGCCAAATAGCGGAACAGCATAACCATGCTTAGTCCAAGTGCGCTTTTTTGTTCTCTCTTTTTTTAGTCAGACGGTAAGAAGTAACTTTTTTGGTTGGATGGTAAGAAGTAGTTTCGAGGCAGCTTCTCTTTCTCGTATAATTTTTAAAGGTTCAAACCTCCTTGATCACTAAGGAAACCTCATGGAGTTTATGCCAAGTATGATTTAGACATGATGATACGAGGATAAATAACATAATAACATGGGCATGCGTGGCCCAAGACATGGTGGTACTTGAGTACGATTTAGCAATTCCAACAATCTTTGCATCCTAATTAAGCATGGGTAGGAACGAATGAGTTGGGCAATCCCACAATCAAAATAAACTAATGGCTGCCAAATATCCTTCTGATATTCGCAGGAAGATGGAGGGGCTATGACATTGTCAGATCATGTTGCAGAAAAGAATGCCATTGAGACGGATAGTAGCACACCTGCCCTCTATAGCGACAAGGAGAAGATGAAGTCGAAGAACCTCAAGACAAAGAAGAAGCGGAAGAGGGAAGATTGGGACATCTCAGAGAGCATTCGATGGTTAGCTGAAGTAGTAGTGAGGTCGGAGCAAGCGAGGGTGGACACGATGAGGGAGATAGAGAGGATGAGGGCGGAAGCCGAGGTCAAGAGAGGAGAGATGGACCTGAAACGAACCGAGATCATCGCTAACACACAACTGGAGATTGCTAGACTCTTTGCGGGCTCTGCAAAAGGCGTCGATTCTTCATTGAGGATCGGAAGAAGTTGAGGATTTAACTAGAGGAAGCTATCTTTTACAATATGTACACACTTACATACGTGTAGAAGTGATTTTTAACATGGTATAGGCTGCTTATATGTGAGTTATAAAGAAGAAAAGTGACAGTTCTACCTCATTGTAATGTCCCTTTTTTCCCTGAGAAGTTCATATATTTCTTAAGCACACAGGACAGTTGCTCATATCTTAACCTAAGAACCTCAACTGGATTGTAATAACACGAGGATTCTGCCCGGCCTCTGACTGTACTCGGCGACATATTAGCTCTATGTTGAACGAGAACAAAGGCTGAGCACCAAGGGAAGTTGTTGATGAAGTTCCATTTTAGCTTCCATGGCCGCTTGCATGCTAGCGGAATCTTACTGAAAGGATAATGCTAATAGCTGGTTCCTGTGAATTATCTGTGCGGCAATCGTTAACACCAAATCTGGAAGTGCAATTTACAGCAGCCACTAATTTTCATGCTAATAATGTTAAGACTTTCTGTTGCAGCTCATTTTGGCTATGCATAATTCAGATCGATGAATAAAAATCTTAGGCGGGTCTCTTAAAGAATAAGAATTTTATGATGTCCAATTAAAAAGTTTACCACGGGCTATAATATTCATACTGGCATTCTACTGATGGGTAACGCTCCTTATATTGTATCGCTTTTCACACATAATAGTACAATATATAAAGCATTAAAGAGAGTGCCATTGGTCATTATTAGATACCCTTTAGTCACAAAGATATGATTACTTTGATGAACTCATATGGTCAATCCAAATGCACCATGCACTAGCCAATATATATATAAAGATGACACAAGCAAGTACAATTTTATCACAACCCTCCCAACTACCACTGCACTGCATATATGGACTGATACCTGGGAAGAAGACGCAAGTCTTGCATCAATCTCTGCAAGTCATCTCTTCGAGTGAGGATCACTAATTCCAGATCAAGCAACAAGCTCGCGCCATTCGTTCTGGAATCAGTCTGCTGGCTCTCAAGTAGAAGTTCCCAGAAAGAACATCTTTTGTTAAGAGATTTACAGAGATTGTAATATTTTTCCTTTCGAGTTAACAGGATTACACATTGGTCCTTGCTTTCTTATTCTTTACCTACAGACTGAAAATTATGTGCAGTCCGATCATAAGGCATTTTAAGGCGGGGGATGAGTTAGCTACCAAGCTTCTTCTTTTTTGCATGCCCAATAGCCCCTAGTGCTAAGCATAACTTGACCTCAAAATTGAGCCAAGGGTTGGACATGGCACGTGGCCCATAGGAACTCACCCGAGTAGCTGCTCTACCATTTCTTGACAGAAGGTAAGGATGACAACTGTGTGAAACGTTGTCGTTTAGGTTATGTACCATGGGAACCTAAACCCCACGAAAAGATAGAAGTTATACAATGATAAGACTTGGGAAAACATTCAAAGGAGTCACTGTCACATTGGAGATGTATAACATGAACCTTGCAGTGAAAGTTATTTGAAACGCAGAGTCAACCAAATTTCTTGCTCAATACAACAACAAAGTAGCTTCGAGCTAACATACCATGCCAAGAGGGGAATAGAAAAATAGATTTACGCCTAACTTCCCCACTATTAACATCATACCAAGTACAAAAATGTTCCATTTACTTAACAAAAGGCACCAACTTAAGTGTCACATGATACCAGGACCTGAAGGCGTGTCCCTTGCACCTTTAATTGAGAGCAGTAGGGAAAAACTCCTCATTGTTCACATGTCATTGTCGACAATATCTCGCATCATCTGTATAGGTATGAGACCCTCAGTTCTGATTGCATCTTTACTGGGATCTGGACTGATGAAATACAATGTTGGTAGTCCACGTACCTGCGCCACGGCATATGTTTATTGGATGATACTTTGTACTATCAAGTGCTTACTAGTCAATTGAAGAATTTCCACCATGGAATTTAGATCCAGTGAAACAACATTGTTCTGGTAACCTTAGATAACAAGGGACATGATACCACTAGAACAGATTCATAACGTCTACAAGGGAGGGAGGGACTTGAACCACATATTTAACATTTAGTTAGAAGTCGGATGTGGATAAGCATAAGAGGATGCAGTTTAAACATATTTCATATACTACTGGTCACCTGAGCCTAAATATGCACTTAGTGCAAATATACTACAGGTCATCTTTACCCGCAAACAATTACATGATGCAAATAATGTTAAATGGCAAATGCAATATTACCTGCATGTCTCGTGCAAATTCATATTCATCGTCTGTGTCAACCTTCACAATTAGCGTGTTGCTTTCATACTCAACAGCAAGCTGTGTGATAATGTCAGCATGAAAGATCATTAAAGAAATTTTAGACTATCAGATTCCATCTAAGGAAGCAAGTACAAATGCATGCAAGCAGCTAACATCATCAACCAAATGTATGTGCTTATCTTCACAAAACGAAGCCATTAAATTAATTATAACTCATGCTTAACAAAAAAACTAATTGTGGTATGACCTGCTCAAAATCAATGTAACATAGACTCTTCAGAATGCATGAAGTACCAGTGTCGGACAGTCAACACGTGGACAAGGCTATAGGAAATGTCTTCAAGTATGCCGCAATGTATATTTTCTTTTCATTATTGCTCTAAGATGAGACATCTGGGTGAAATAATGTATGTCACATGAAACAACATTTTACCCTTGCAGTAGACAAAAACAATAATTACAATGAACACTCTGTCGTCTCTCGTTAAATCCGGTTATGAGTGTTAAGAGGCTTAGACACGTGTCCATACCAAGTGCATGCAACACTAGCTTGAAATGACATAAATTAAGCATAAGGAAAAACATATCAACAGAGGCTCTGTAACAGAAAAAGGGTATAACACTGTGTCTTGTGTTTAAGGTAGCCAAGATGATAAGTCTGTTCTTTTGGACTTTAGAACAACTAGAATCGACAACGTTGGTCCTCTAATGAATCCATTTGGTTCTCATTTTCAATTGCCCCAAAAAAAAAAGAAAAAACCACAACTACATTTGTTCTTTACTTCTTAGAAAATTAAGATTGATTAACTAAAGTCTTTGGTTATTTTGGCCTTCACATCTTTTACTTTCCTTTTTCTTTTCCTTCTTCCTTTGTCATCAGCAGACCCCTCAACAGCCTAGAAGGCATTCAACAGACCCCTTACTACATGAAAGAAGGGATTTTAATTCCATTTACCAAAGCTAAGACTGCAAAGGTTTCAAACAGCCTCATTGACTATCAATGCACTTTACTCATGGTTCCAACGCTTCAGTGGAACATTATAACGAGTAAACAGTAAGCTTTAGCAACATTGGCAAGGTAGATTCATTCCGTCCCTTATGTAGTCATATGGCCCAAGCTGCACACAATGAAATTTGTACAACGGACAAATGTGGCATCAATTTTCATTGCAAGACTAAGTTGTGTTGAAAGGGTGCTAATTCAGTATACGTACAACCTAAGGGATCGGGTCATGTAGTCGTGAACTGATGATACCGAATATAGTTCCTGCGTCTTTATGCAGATATTTTGCTCAGCTACTTAGCCACTCTCGTGAATTTTAATGGGTGATGAAGAAGGAAGTGCAATTAATTAAAGAGAGAGCAATCAGGTGTAGGCATGCTTTGGACAATCACCATTAACATTACAGAAAATTCTGAATATCCTCATGCAAAAAGCAACCTAGTATGACTAAAAACTTAGCAAGTCAAAGAATACAAGGATCTGAATAAACTAGACTCGAATATACCAAATTACAATTTAAAAACCAAGAATACATAATGCCAACTACAAGTTTAATCCCATGCACAATGTTTTTATTGATTCCAGATCAGTAACAACAACCAAGTATCCATGCTTTTGTGCTACAAGGAACACACACAATAGTGGTGGAGTAAAATTTAGTACCATATCTGGTATGATTCCTTAAATTTGTCCACCCAGCATACTTGATCACAATGTAGTTATGTTACTAAATCAAATGGAGCTGTGCAGCGTCTTCATAGCCGGAACAGAATCTGTATGTGTAGACAGATACAAGACAGTAACTTGGAAGGCTTTTGACTTCTAACAGCTGTTGTCTAAGCCTCGTTTTGGGAGAAGAGTCGCCCCAATATTAGATGCAATATGATGGAACGCGATTTGGAATCCTACTTTCAGTCAACCAACCAGCAGGGATGTAAATGAGCCAAGCCTAGTCGAAGCAAGAATTTCTCAATCTTGGTTCATTAACCATAGTTGTTAGCTTATCAAGCCGAAATCAGTAAGCTTGCAAAATTTAGAATGTAAAAGCTTGTTCGTTTATCCCACGAACCAAACTCAGATTATTCTCTGAACAAGCCACCACAAGGGGTTGCAATCCGACCAACCAGATTCTTTTAGGGTGTGGTGTTTGTTTGTCGTTTTCATATTCTTCTGTTATTGTCATTTCCTGCTTTTGGCCATCGACTTGTTTGCTTTCAGTTTAAATCTTTCCTTTTTCTTTTTTCCTTTTTGTAACCTTAATTATCTTCCTCTGCCAATCTGTGGCCCTCCTTGAAAACACTCTAGGTTGTTTTCTTACAGTTGCAACTCCAACCAGAGCTGAATAATGTGTCGCTTTCCATCTTTCTTATCCCAGTGCCTATTTCACCTAATCCAATTGCATAATCTTAAAAATAGAATCGACAAAAAAAAAAAACTCACAGAAACTTAAAAAGACGTACATTTAGAAAATCCAGAAGTAATTAGGAAATGAAAAGCCTAAAAGAGTCAAAACACTGCTTTCGAAGTCCTTATTCTGGGGGCGAAGAGAGGTTCCAGGGATTGCGCAAACCATGCAGGGGGAGGAGAGGGGGGATTGGAATGATTTGACTTGGAGCCCTATAGAGATTCGAACCCCTAATGCTAAAACCTCACCTAGTTCAATCCTTTTCCTTGGCGGAGACACTAACAGGATTATTTGGACAATGAAGCAAACTGGATTATAGAGCAAGATTGGACAAGTAACAGTAAACAAATTGGCATTCATTTATTATCTCTACAATCCAAAGTCACATCCTACCGAGCAAGTCACACAAGAATACAGCCAGCTATAAGGCATAGGATCTAGTGCAACTTTTGGACCTGCAGGGTATGCTACCATTAACAACAATTGACATGGAGTCGATCATAACCATCTGAATCATCTTTCCTACTGTTGAAAGAATTCATCTTTCTCAAGTTCCAACATCTTGGAATAGTTTTTCCTGCAATAGCTTGCAACAATTTCTCACTAATCCCCTTTCCTTTAATTATGAATTCCTGTCAATACAGATTATGTGACATCCTCTATTCTTTTCACTTTCCTTTCTCGAATTCAACCCAAATAGGGGATAGTCACGTTCCATCACCCTATCTTCTCTCCAAAAGCACCAGCCATAAAAGTTGTGCGTCTGTTAGTGGTTGAACATCTACTAACAAGCTCATAACTGAAAACTTGACAAGAATTCAATTTTTTGATAGAAGCTCTAACCTACAGACCATAATATGAGAAGATAGATATATGATGGACGTTTCATCATGATCATATTCATACAGCTTAGACAAGACTCCCTCCTTCAACCATTCAGCATTACCTTAGGCTCCACTTTCGTTGCCTTGGGTGAAAAATAAACAAAGTTGCACCAGAAGCTTGGGACTCAACTCTTTGAAGCACTCTCATAAACCTTAATAAATCAAGCAGCTAATATGTCAAACCATAGTTGCAGGATTCTCCAACTCTTGTGACGCTTCCGCCCTAGAACCTCATGCCTGCTGCGTTCACACCCCAAAACCTACTATACTTGTAACACTCCCCACCCCGGAGGACCGGAACCTCACTCTAGCTCCCCATCCTACCCACTTTTAGTGGAACGAAGAGTTAAACAAACCTAAACTTTCAATTAATGTAATTCGGTCAAACTTTTACACCATGTGTGCAATTTATTTAAGATATATGCCATTCAATGTTTTTTTTAGTCACTATGCCAATTGATGCCATCTTTGGAACTCCAAGCGACCAGTTCATTTTATCAAAATTAGGAATCAAGCAGAACAATAAGTTAGCTCAAGCTCAGCTGCAATTTAGTCAGAGCCAAACTGCATATCAAATGGCCCAGGATAGAATAACCTAAAACTTGGCTCTGTTGCTCCCACAAAGATAAGCTTGGGTTCATTGCGCATTAAGCTTGTCGCTGGACCAACAATTTTTTTTCAACAAGTTCACATGAGATCATAGCTTTCATTTGCCACAAGCTTGTCAAATTCCCCAAAATGAGGAAAATGAGGATGAAGATTAACAGTTTGGCTAACTTAATAACTCATAGAGGATCCAGTGCAACCGTTGTTTCATGGAGAAACTGTCGAATTGTGGGGAGAACGGAAGACAAGTGAAAACAGCTATTGATTCTGTAAATAAATCTGATCAATGAGTTTTTTCCTGTCAGATTAATCTCAACCAATAATTTACTGATAAATGGCACTGCAAGAAAAGGCTTAAACAGAACTGAGTTAGACATCTTCTCCTGCAGTTTTGGTGGCTAATGAATTCCTTTTTGTCCACAAACCAATACAGAACTGAGCTGTTCTATATAGACGCAAACTGAATTGGCCAAATAGAGTAAGGGAGTACCATTTCAAGTTCTTGTGCCATCAAAATACAAGGGCCGCACCATGTCGCGTAGAAATCAATTATTAGTGGTACATTTCTCTCTCCTTTTACTAGCTCTTGCACCTCCGCGGCAGAATACTTCTTCTGCCAAACCATATTAACAAAAATCCCCACAATAAGAACTCAAATTAAAACTCAACCATGAAAAGACGTAACAAACATAAAACCTGTAAAAAACAGATGTCACCAATTAGCAATACTCCATGTTACCCATCTTTTCTACATTTCTTCAGCAACCAAACAGAACCCATTTAGCAAAAGAGAATATGAAGGGATAATTTAAGAAACAAACTCATCAAAGATGCTAGGCGAAGTAAAACTATGTGGGTGTATACGTACCACAAGGTAGTCTTCTCTGACATATTTGCCTGAAGGTGGTCTACAAAGCAACTTCCTCGGTGGAGACAGAGAGAGTAGCGGCGAAGGTAGAGAGGGTGTGCTGGAGAAAAGAGAATTTGGCAGATTGGTTTTGGAGGGAAAGTGACAGACGCAAAGTGGAGGCGGGGTTGCCGTGAATGAGAAGATGGAGGCTGCAATTTGCATTGTAGTAGCTATCTCTGTTGCAGTGTGAGAGAGAGGGCGAGATGGAGATGGAGATTTTGCAGAGGTTTTACAGGAAAGTCATTTTATCTATGTCCTCCGGGATAAATTGCAAAAATTGTTGTCCTCGGTTGACTTTTATCTACACTTGGTGCACCTACTGGAGTCAAGCTCGAGTCCGTTATAACATACATTATTATTATTATTATACTATAAGTTTAAAATATATATTAATGCGTATTACATATCGTAAATTAAAACAAAAGGATAATACCATTTTAATCCCGTGAACTATCCTCGCTTTTTTATTTTGGTCCCTGTACTTTAAAATTCGTTAAATCAGTCCATATACTTTACATCGTCATTAATTTAGTCCATCTGTTAGCATTTCTGTTAAAACTCGGGGGTATTTTAGTCAAATAATAAAAAAATATGGGATAATACCATTTTAGTCCCCTAAACTATCCCCGCTTTTTTATTTTGGTCCCTATACTTTAAAATTCGTTAAATCAGTATCTGTACTTTTCATCGTCATTAATTTAGTCCCTCCGTTAGCATTTTTGTTAAAAATTTAGGAATATTTCAGTCAAGCCCTAACCTTAAAGTCATCAACCTCTCCCCCTTACCTTTCTCTCTCTTCTCCCTTCCCCGTCTTCCTTTCCTCCCTCTCTTCTCCATCCTAGC
The DNA here is from genome assembly GCA_033065855.1 of Escallonia rubra. NCBI lineage: Eukaryota > Viridiplantae > Streptophyta > Magnoliopsida > Escalloniales > Escalloniaceae > Escallonia > Escallonia rubra. The sequence goes on from JAVXUO010001916.1 coordinate 81,123, forward strand.
AGCCACCACCAAAATCATGAACTCTAAATTTCATCCCTTTAAAACTAAACCCATCAATCATCTTCCACTACAATTACATATGACTCACCACATGAAACATCACTTACCTGATTTAACATACCCTTCCTCCTCCCTCCCAACACCAACACCCCAATTACAGCAAAGGAAACTAGGAAGCCCACCCAATTCTTTCCATTCTCAGATCTGCAACGAAAAATGACAAGAATCTGCAAAGAAAACCCAGGAAGATCACCCATCTCTATGGAGGGCTTATGCATTCCACCAATTGCTAGAGAAAAGGCAGAAGCGGGGTAGATGAATCTGCAAAACCCAGGAAGGTTACCCTTCTGATCTCCACGTTGGACGCCGTCTTCTTCCTCCGCGGTGCCGCCGGTGACACCATCACCCTTCTCTACCCAGAGTCTCAATCGATTCACCACCTCCACAAGGCGAAGCTCCCCAAGATTGACCACAATTCCATCACGCCCATCACTGACGAATCGACGCCATTCGCCATTTTTTTTATCCGGCTGGTGGTGATGGTTGATTTATGGTGGTCGCAGCAGATGTGGGGGAAGAAGAATGGGCGAGAGTGGGGGGTTAATGGCAGGTATGATGAACATCTCTTTTTGTGGCTAAGAATGGTGGTGATTGAACGGTTGGTGGTGATGGTTGATTTAAATTAATGACGATACAAAGTACATGGATTGATTTAACGAATTTTAAAGTACAGGGACCAAAATAAAAAGGCGGGGATAGTTCAGGGGACTAAAATGGTATTATCCCATATTTTTTTATTATTTGACTAAAATACCCCCAAGTTTTAACAGAAATGCTAACGGAGGGACTAAATTAATGACGATGCAAAGTACAATGACTGATTTAACGAATTTTAAAATACAGGGATCAAAATAAAAAAGCGGGGATAGTTCAGGAGACTAAAATGGTATTATCCCTAAAACAAATTAACATTATGAAAAATATTTTATTTAACTATAAAGAATAATATTAGTACCGAAATTAATCACGACTAACTTGAGTAAAATATCAAAAAACGAATTCAATGCATTATTCCCAATTTTTTATTATTAAATATCATTATTTGTTTGATTAGGCTGCATGTAATTATTATGATATATTTATATATATGGAGCTGATATGTTGACCGCGAGAGCAAATGGGGCTAAGTTGCCCGCGCGATCTGGCCGTCCATCCCCAAATCTTTAAAAAAAACCCCAGACCTTTTGACCAAAATGCCCCGCCCTTCTCGCCCGCTACAAAGTGTAGCGGACTACTTTTTAACCCTGACAATTGTCAATCAAAAATTCGTTCGCTACACTGTGTGGCGGACGACTTTTGGCTGACATAGTGTCACATCTTGTCCCCCCACTCCGTCCGCAGACAGTATAGCGGATGGAAGTTATCCTTATCCACACCGTCTGCTACATTGTGTAGCGGACGTTACATATAAAAACAACAAACTCCTAATTTCGAAAGTCTTATCTCTTCTTTCTTCTTCCCAAACTTCCCAGCGGCGTTGACAAGTAGATCTTTGCAATTTCTTTTCAAAAAGTCCCTTTATCGTCTAATTAATCACGTAAGTTCACAAATCAATCATTTATTTGTTTATAATCTAGAGTTTATGATGAATATTGAGTATTATGCATGATTTTGATTATATAAGTAGATCTATGCATGATTTTGATTATGTATTATGCATGTGTTAGTGTTGGTAATTTCTACATTCCGTGTATGTGTGTGCATGTCTATATATATATATATATATATATATATATATATATATATAGCATGTGCTAGCGTTGTATGTATTATACATGTCCTAGCGCTGTATGTATTATGCATGTATTAGCGTTGGTAATTTGCGAGCGTTTGATAAAAGCTTCCAAACTTGATATTTTTCCATAATTTCAGTGGTGAAAAATGGCCTTTAATCCTGGACCGGAAGATCCCTTCATATTATACGACCAAAAAAACCATATTAGTACATCGATTTGGAATGGACACGTAAGATGCTTTTTTTTGTTTATTTTCTTATTCTCACGAACATTGTATACCTTTTGCTTTGCTTAAATTGTTTTTATTAATTTGTAGGAAAGAGCATCACTCATCACAGTCAGTGTTATAAAAAGCGCGCCTAGGCGCGCTAAGGCTCACTAGTTGCGCCTCGCCTAGGCCTAGGCACAATGCGTTCAAGAAGGCACGCGCCCGGCACAAAGGCGCAAGACGCATCGCGGGGCGGAAGGCGCGAAGCTAGGCGCATGAGCTCTAGCCGTTGGATATGCCATCGTGTTTTTACGTGGGCCGTTGGATATGCTTTCAGATTTTAACATATTCAAGTCTTAAGACACTAACACAGTAAAATCAAAATCCCTAAGTCTTTTTCATCAGTCACTCTCACAGTCTCAATTTTCACGCACGGAACGGTCGCCGCTTGCTTGCCTTTCCCGTGGCCTCCGCCGACAGCCTTGCTCCGATCATCGCATCGCCTTTCCCTATCGCTACTGACGGTTTGTTGCTCCAGCCCCTGCTCCAGAGTCCGGCCAACACCGCCGCTGTTTACTTGTAAGTTGTAACTGGTTAGTATTTGCCGTCACCAACAATTTTCCCTTTTTCTTGTTGCTAATGGAATTTGAGACTTGAGTAATACTAGTTTACTTGGTGATGAACTCAGCTGGTTAGCATGTGACTTGTTCATCTCCATTTTTGGTCTAGTGTGGTTTTGCACGTTACATGTTTGACATATTGCGTCAATGACTGTGCTTTGCTCTATCCCTGCAATTATGCTATGGTCAAGAAATTGTTAGTATAAGGGATGAACCCTTTAACAAAATTAGCTGTTTCCATTTGCTTAAGGACTATACAAAAACTAATAACATGGAAGTTAGGGCACTTGACTACACAAATGGAGCTCTCTTTTTCTGCTGATTACCACACAAAGAGAGTGTTTCACCCAAATTTCTTTTCCGAAGTTAGTGCACGTTTGCAGTGGACAAAAGATAATGAAAGCACATTCTGTAATTTGTGATGGGTGCCATAGTCCTAGGCACCTGGCATGAAGGAATTGCAACTGAAATTCCTTCAAAGGATTTATGACTTTTCTCATGTTAAAAGCTTGTTAAATTATGATGTTATAAAATTTGGAACTTTTTCTTGTGTTTGGAAGATTGTTAATTGTCATTTTTTTATTTTTTTTTGACGTAATTTTATTATTTTAATGCACTATTATTATTTATTTTTAATATTGCACCTCGCTTCGAAAAGGTGCGCGCCAAGGCTCTAGGGACCTTTTGCGCCTTAAGTACGCTTGCGCCTTTAATAACACTGATCACAATAGAAGTAAACGAACAATTCAGAAATTGGCAATTGAACAAATTTTAGAAAAAAAAATTGTTGCATGGAATTGGGTTTGGGGTTTTTACACATGGGGATATCTTTCAGGAAATTGACCGGAACTTAATAGGTGCTCTTGTTGAAAGGTGGAGAAGTGAAACGAATAGGTTTCACTTTCCTCTTGGAGAGATGACAATAACCTGAGAAGATGTAGGGTTCATCTTAGGGTTACCGGTGACGGGGCGGCCGGTAATTGATCCTCTGTCTTCCGCAACAAATAAAAGAGCTACGAGGGACTTCTTTACTTCGATACCCGAGAGTGAATTTAGCAGTGGTGGGATAAAGTTTAGGTGGTTGGTCGAAAATTTCGGGGTTCTGCCAAAGGTCTTCCTGCTGTGGGTGATGAGGGCAATTCTATTCCCAACGACGTTGAAGAATACGGTTCAAATAAAATATTTAGCGTTGTTGGGTAACTTGCAAGAGGTTGGGGAGTATGCCTGGGATGCAGCAACTCTTACCTACTTGTATTGAGCATTGCACAAGCCAACGAGGCCCGACTCCAAAGTTATATGTGCATGTCTTTCATTGTTGCATGTATATCATTTAACTCTTTGTAATTATGTTTTTTATATTTTTTATTAGTCGATGCACAATAAGTTTTGACGATGTGACTCTAATTTCTCTTTGTTCTCAGGTGTGGTCTTATGAACACATTATTACCGACGTACCCAACTGTGGGAAGGGAACCAATAATGTGTGGCATCGGTTGTGCGCTTGGGAGTACATTCAGAGGTAGAGCCACTACTCAAGGAGAGATGATCCCCATCACAACATTGTGTTCTATCGGGCAGAGTTCAACTCGCTATCTCCGGGCCAAATGTGTTGGGCGCCGTATAAACGTTTGACGGGACAGGTGGCAGAGTCTTTCATCTTCACGCTCTCCGGGTTGCAACGCACACCACTAATCCACTTTGAGATCTCGGAGTGGCAACTATTAGATCGCACAATGTGCCATTTTAACTGCCTGCAACGGTTGCCAGCCGATGCCCCAGATATGAGGGTAAATAAAAACCCCCCGGGTGTCCCACAATTTTGTCAAGGTGAATGCGCACGAATTGTGTGCAAATGAAATTGAACTGTGGGGTTCTTGGCAAGACACGCTAGCGGCCATTGTGTGGGAGCCTGACCCCGTGGTCAGCATTGAGCAGTATCTAGGGTGGTACTACCGCATCACTCGGAAGAGAACTGCCCTAATAAGGTGGACAAAAGGGCAGAAGTACCACCCTAGGGGTCAGATCGATGAGCATAAGGCATATGAGCTCGTAAGTTGCCTGATGCTTTTGATTGAATTTAATGTTTCTTGTTTTACATTCAATCTCGTTTGTGTTTGAAGTTACTTATTATCTCTTTGGATGTAGGTTAATGCCTCGCTCGCCTTCTTCAAGAAGCTGAATGAGCGGAAGCATCTGATTGATGCCATGAGAGCGTATCTTCGCTCCCAGGCTGAGGTATTGACGATTGGCTACAAGGAGTTTGTGAGCCGTTATACAGGACACCCTTCGGGCGTGAGCCCGGGAATGGATTATCAGGGTTGGCAGCCTCCCCATGTGAGCGAGGGATACAATGATCCCTCGAGGAAAACTTCAAGGGTGAGCGAGGGAGTTGGTGGTCCCTCTGTAGCTGGGATGGGTGGATCTTGGGGCCGCTATCGAGCATGGGAATGGCTCATTGGGATGAGTTCAGTGCCCTATCGTTTGCTTTGCTTGGGGACTCGAAAGTTACACCACTCTGTCAGAGTCAAGTCACACAAGACTTCGACTTCGTAAACTTCAATCTCTTCGTGTCACTGCCACTCATCCTATGGGCGGGATGTTCTGGCCTTGGGATACCCGAAGAGCCGTAGGAGGACAATATCCCCCTGTTGACCCCCTCCCCCCCGGAGGGCAATATCCCCCAGACGACAATATCCCCCGACCCATGCAAGCTAATCATTCGGACTGCGGCGTCTTCATCTTGATGTACATGGACTACATTTGTCAGAATGAGAGTCTCAAGGTAGCCGTCTAGAGCGAAGCAGACGTATAAAACTTTAGATATATGATAACTTGACAAATTCATAGCGGACGGCCTAAAGTCGTTAGGAATATTGTAAATCCGGCTCACCACGAGAATCCGGCTCAAGATGAGGCCGAATGACATTATAAACATTTATTTTTATGACATAGCATTGTTACTTCAAATTGCTTGTGATTTTGAAACATTTGATCTCCTTTGTTTATGAAAGGCAATGTGAATCAGACATTTGTGTTGTGGTTAATAATTTTATGTGTTTTGGAAAAAATTCTAAATGTGGGAGTGCAATGTTTCTGCTACCTCGTCCGCTACATAGTGTAGCGGACGACTAAAACACCAAAAAAATTCTAAGTGTTGGACCCCAAAGTTTCTGCTAGGTTGTCCGCTGCATAGTGTAGCGGACGGCTAAAACACCAAAAAAATGTGTTGGACTCCAATGTTTCTGTACACAGTGTAGCGGACGATCATAAGCACCAAACAAATTCTAAGTGTTGGAGTGTAATGTTTCTGCTACCTCTTCCGCTACATAGTGTAGTGTAGCAGACGGTCATAAACACCAAAAAAATTATAAGTGTTGGAGTGTAATTTTTCTGCTACCTCGTCCGCTACATAGTGTAGCGGACGGCTAAAACATCTAAGTGTTGGACTCCAATGTTTCTGCTAGGCCGTCCGCTACACAGTGTAGCGGACAGCCAAAAACACCAAAAAAATTCTAAGTGTTGGAATGTAATATTTCTACTACCCGTCCGCTACATAGTGTACCGGATGGCTAAAACACCAAAAAATATTCTAATTGTTGGACTTCAATGTTTCTGCTAGGCCGTCCGCTACACAGTGTAGCGGACTGACAAAACACCAAAAAAGTTATAAGTAGTGGAGTGTAATATTTTATGCTAAGTCATTCGCTACACAGTGTAACGGACGACAAAAAACACAAAAAAAAAAAAAAAAATTAAGTGTTGGACTACAATGTTTCTGCAAGAGTACATTAAAATTGGGCTAAATGTTGGATGCAATGTTTTTGCAAGAGTACATTAAAATTTAGGTAGTAAAGAAACACAATTCGTGAATAATCAAATGGTACGGTAAAATTTGAGTATGAATAAACATCTAGGATTATTACAGGATTATTACAAAGTCTACAATTCAAATACAACGCCAACAGACTTGATGGATCCTAAAAGATTATTACAAAAATAAAATTAGACTAAAGGTCCACTGCATCTTCTTCGGCATCATCTTCTTCCTCATCTTGAAAACCCCTCGGACTTATCCACACTGCCTTGTAATGGTTCCGTTTGTCATGATTGGTCATTTTGTTGCACAGTGTACACATTCTCAGCGTTTTAGGTTGAGTTGCTTGTTCAGTAGAGCTCTTCATCAGTGCAGATCTCTGGCGGCCTTTCGTTTGCGATATAAATGGATCCAAAGGCTGGATATCATTGTCCTCTTCCTCAACCAGCACATCATCTTCTGATCCCTGCGTAGGCTCAGTGTCAACCGCATTGCTGACTGAAACTACTTCAAACTGGTCGACGATAGGCTCTTGCTACTCCGCTATCTCACGGAGATGTTTATATTCGGTCATTATAACAGCACCCTTTACGGACAAACATGTAAACATTGTCACCAGATGATTATACCGCAACGTCTCTGATTCTTCAAAGTCAGTATACGGATGCTCTGGAAAGGCAATGGTACCGTGCAACCTATTTGCAACCTTAGTCCACCGCGGCAAGATGTATATATCGGGGATTGCCTTGATATTCTTTTGGGTGAAAAATCGCAGAATGTGTCTACACAGCATGCCATGGAACTCAAGCTTCTTGCAAACACATGTTACCGAATCCGTCTCTGTGTCATGGCTCACTGTATAGAATCTACGTACCTTCTCAGGGGTGAGGTCGTTCACCAATGAATAAACCTTATACTCACGTGTAGACTTTCTGCCACCTTGTTTATACTGTATCGTCCTGATTTTTACAGCTCCACTTGGTATTGCATAAACATCTCATTCGTATAGACTTTTGCACCATTCACCTCCAACGGGGTCTCAAACAACCTTCTCCTTTGTTTGTACGTGCTTGCAAAGTCCGCAGCCTTTTCTTTCACGAATGACTGTGCAATCACTTTTTAGACGGATGTGACGAAACTCTTCAAATTTGTAGTTGTACCTACGTAACTATTGAACAAGGCATTCATAGATTCACTCATGCCCGTCGTTTTCATGCCCGCAAAAAAACACCTTATCGTGTAAACGCCAATCCATTGCTCTTTGAGCTCATACAAGTGTTGGAGCCACTTGTGGTCTTGCAATGAGTAATCCCGAACAACATTTTCCACCTCTCTTCAAATTCCTTAATCTTTAACGACTTGTTAACGCACCTGTCAAAATCTTATTTGAAGTCTAGATACTTTGCATACACGTGATGCAGACGTTCAGGGTATTTGTTGCTTATGTGCCAAGTGCATAAGTTGTGTCGAGTATCTGGGAAGATGGTAGGAATAGCCTTCTTTATTGCCAAATCTTGATCGGTATGATAACTTTAGGTGTTCTGTTGCTCATGGCTTCTAGCCATGTCTTAAACAACCATACAAAAGAACTCTTGCTCTCATCCCTTAACAATGCGAACGCGAACAGGATGGAGTGATAATGATGATTAACGCCTGTGAATGGAGCGAATGTCATCGAGTACTTGTTGGTACGGTATGTGGTGTCGAAAGTCACAACATCCCCAAAATACTGATAAGCAAGTCTCGAATGACCGTTGACCCAAACAATTATGGTAACCCGGTGCTCATTGTCAAGTTTATAATCATAGGTAAACTGCGGGTCCTCCATATACATCCGCTTCAATAGGCTCATTGTGGATTGAGCATCATTGAGGTCATACGAGGCTCGTCTTTGGATTCGGACCGCGTTACGAACGTCTGTCATGTTAAAGTTTCGATTATGAATTCCCCCAACTTGTTCAGCAAGAACATTAACAATATCGGTAGGTCATATCCGCGCATTACTCATTGTGTGAATCAAGCTCCTTATGACATTACCCATCTTCTTGTGTTGATGCATCTGACTCACCTTTGAAGGGGTTACTAACGGGTGATTGTGTGCCAATTCCAAGCTAGTAATAAGTCAATGATCTTGCTTGGGTTTATGGCTTACGAACATCTTGACCATGCAATTCGTGGGCGTAAAAAAATCTCATCTTCTCCGTGCATATCCTATTTCGTCGTCACTACCGACGTGTTTCTCATTTTGTAATGGGTGTCTACTCCTATGACATTCATATAAGCAATATCATATTTGTTTTGTTACGTTGCTTGTTCTAGTTGTCTAGATTCTAATGCCAAAACTAACCCTCAACGAATACGCTCGAAAATATTATTCGGCTTCTTCCAATGTTCAAAACGTTCGCCCTAGATACGGATCACTAGCATCTACTGGGTCTTTGAGCTTGACCCGAAATCAGACATTGTGAAACAAAACCTACGTAAAAATAAATTATGTTTAACTATCAGATTGTAACATTTTTAGGCATGGAAATTAATTAAAAAGGGGGTCTCTTGAACATAGCAAATCGAAATTACTTTGATAAATAGACCAATTTAGCATGACAAATATAACAAACATAATCTAAAAAAATCAAAATTAACAATTATTAATTTCTTGAGCATAACAAATCAAAATAACTTTAATGAATAGACCAATTTAGCATGCCAAATACAACAAACATAATCTAAAAAAAATACGAATTTAATAATAATTAATTTCTTAAACATAACAAATTAAAATTACTTTGATGAATAGCTCATAACTACAACCAACATAATCTCAAAAAAAATTATATAAACATCGAAAATAATTCACCATTTTACCCATAAAAAAAACTTCACCATTCACCCACTTACCTTGCTTGTAGGGATGGCAATGGGGCGGGTCGGATGCGGGTTTTACGAAATTCCGAACCCGCCCCGCTACTTAGTAAACTTTGTCTCGCCCCAGTCCGGGTTATTTATGTTAAATACCATACCCGATCCTATGTAGATTTAGGAACCCCGAACCCGCCCCGTTCCGCCCCGGCCCGCGCTGTAGCACGCAAAAAACCCGATCCGACCCGATCCGACGACCTGTTCTACTGACTACTTGGTATTGCAGATTTCACTCTTTTTAAACATGTATAACACCAAAACTTACACCTGTGTCACAAAAAATAAACTATACACATCATATTAATGTCTAAAAATTCTAAAAAGACATTAGTAAATTACAACATAGTTCAAATAAATTACAACATAGTTCAAATAAATTACAACATATTCAAATTAATGTTCAAAAAGATAACACCACATTAACGTTCAATCACTGGGAAGTAGCAAATACAAGAGATCAAGCTCGTTAAGCCGGTCCGCATTCCAACTCCAAAGTCCAAATATAACTGCAGTCACCGTTCACTGAAAAAATAATAGGAATAAAATGACATTAAAATGAATGGATACAAAAAAAAAAGTAAAATTAATCTGAAATACAATTTACCCAAAGAATCATACATCCGTCACACATGAGCTGTCACCGTCTTTGTCATCATTAATTGTTGCATATTCCTTGTGTGCTAGATTAGATACACCTACAACACCATAGTACAAATTTACAAGTACCCGTGAAAATTCAAAGTATTGTCAAATTTAACTGCATGAATAAAATAATAGAATGAGCTTACCTTTCATTTCAGCAGCCCACAACCAGTCTTGAGCACACATTAACGCTTCTAGTGTCTTTGGATGAAGCCTATTACGGTGAGGACTCACTAACCTACCACTTGTGCTAAAAGACGCCTCTGATGCGACTGTAGATATGGGAATAGCAAGAATATCCTTAGCCATCAACTGTAATGTTGGGTATTTCAATCCATTAGTCCTCCACCAAGCCAAATATCAAAGTCCAAAGACCTAGGCAACACATCCTCCTCGAGATAATGATCCAACTCAGATTTTACTACAGTCTTTCTCTTCTTCTTGACATGTTCATCGAAACCTTTAAGAGAATCTAGACATCCCACCTCAACACGCTCTTGCGAGCGAACAGATGATCCTCCACGAGTATTATGATCACTAACCTCTCTATTTTGATACTCACGAAGAAGTCTATAACAAAGTGATGATACCTTTTCAGTTTCTCCCTCTTCTCCCGACCCGTAAAGCTGACTATAATAATACTGAATCAACTCCATTTTGTACCTAGGATCCAACACTACAGCAACCGCCATGATTCCATGAATATCCAACCAATATTTATCGAACTTCTCAAGCATTTTCTTAGCCATACTTCTAATCACCTCACTTGAGCTCATGAGCCACTCACCTAACACCATTCTAATCTCACAAATTTTAGGAAAAAACAAGTTAGCCGTAGGATACTTTGTGCCCGAAAACATCTTTGTTGTTTCATAAAACAACCTCAACTTGTCACAAATCTCTCTTGCAAAAGTCCACTCCTCTTCACTTGGGCAAATTTTATATTGAGACTCTCGTTGCTTCAAGCGAAAAAAAACATCTTTATACACAAATGCAGTTTCAAGCATAAAAAACGTTGAGTTCCATCTTGTAGGACAATCAAGTGCCAACTTTTTTGTGCTTGAAATACGCAATTGACGAGCAGTCTCTTCAAATTTCTCATCTCTCTTCGGTGATGCCCTCCAAAAAGCCACATTATCTCTAACCTTTTCAATTCCCTCATTTATCACACTCAACCCATCTTTAACAATCAAATTCAACACATGTGCCGTACACCGCATATGAATCAATTCAACAAACAATAACATAGAACTAGAATCCAACTTAAGCAACAAGTCATCAATCATCGCATCATTCGTAGTACAATTGTCAACCGTAATTGTACATAATTTTCTATCAATGTTCCAATCAAGCAATGTTTGTGACAAAGCCTCACAAATAACTTCACTAGTGTGTGGACATGGCAAATATAAGAACCTATAAAGGATAAATTTAACAATTATTATGCGAAAGTAGGAATAAAATTAGATTGTAAAATACCAAATTTGCAAAAAAAGTAAAGCATACCTCAAAATGCGACTTTGAAGAATGAACTCTTCATCGATAAAATGTCCCGTGACAGCCATGAAACCCTTCTTTTGATTACCAGAAGTCCACAAATCAGTAGTGACAGCAACCCTACTTCTTATCCCCTCCAACAACTTCATCACTTGCTCCCTCTCATGTTCATAGATATTTATAATGTCGCTCTTCACTGTGTTCCGGGTTGGTATCTTAAACAATGGCTGAAGTGCAGACGAATACCTCCTAAACCCCACGTGGTCAACAATAGATAACGGGTATTCATGCAAAATTATCATGGTTCCAAGTTCTCTCCTGGCAAAATCCTGATCAAAGGTATAATTACCTAATTCGGGCTTAACATTTGCTTTACCCATTATCCCAGCCAAGAGTTTCTGTCTAACATCCGGTTGCCTTAGACGTTTACATCTGTCTAAGTGCACACGCAAGTAAGTAGTCCCATTTTTTGGGTTTGCCCCAAGGGTTTTCCGGCAGTGACTACATGTTGCTGTCACATTTCCACCATTTTTTTTCCTTTCGAAGTGCGCCCACACACTACTTTTCAAGTTCTCGTTGTTTAAATCATTGGCGCCACTGTCAAGGTCAACTGGTGTAGAAGCAGAGACTCCCATGCTTGCATTTGGTGTTGATGGCTCAAAAGTTTGATCCTCTAATGTAGCTCTAGGGGTTTGCACCGGAGATGATGCAACGGGAGAAGACGTAATTTCATTGGAAGACATGATTTTATCTATATATTCATTTAAACAGAAAAGAATGATTTTCAAGAAAATCAAATAAATAATACCTACTCCGAAATAATACCAAATTAGCAAGGACTTTTCTAATATGCCCTCATAAAACCATAAGTAAACTATCTCAGGAAACTTGCTACTTGGAAAAGAGTGTTAATTTAAGGACAGCTTGGACATGTTAAGCAACTGAATAACTGATATAGGAAAGCCCTAACATCAAGTTTCTCACTCTTGGTAACACATGAAAAGTAGTACACAGCTGAAATAAAATCAACAGCAATAAAAGAAGATTAATTAAACCAGAATACAATGAGGTCGATTAGCAAAGTAAACTTTCATTAATTAAGAAAACTAACTCTGCTGGGTAAAGGGTATTGATTAGATATCCGGTTTGAACCTAACAGGCAACAAACCTACAGTTTCCAGCAAAGTGTCAACATTCAACACTTCAAGTTTTACAAAAAGCATTTGGGTTTTAAAGTGAACGTAATTAACAGTCTAACAGAAGACATGGAAACAAACAAACCAGAAGAATGCATTCTCTTGTTTTATGGGTATACAGTATACACTATACACATATATAAAAAGATGAAATCCTGTTAAAAATCATGCACCCAACCAAATACTGAAAACCCATCGTAGTGTGATTAGTGGAGGCCCCTGCATGATCAAAACCCATCGGATTTCACCAGGTTTACTCTGATTTTTAAGAATACAGTTACTCTATCTATAGCAAGAACAAGCGGGTGGGTGCGTACTGCGTACCTGGACACTGCAGATCCAACTCTGAGAGCCGTGCGCCTTGCGGTGCTGCGGTGGTGGTTCGTCGCAGTAGATCCAACTCTCGTCGCAGTACTGGCAGTAGATCCAACTCTAAGAACAAGCTTGTCGCAGTGGTGGTTCGTCGCCGTGTGGTACTGCGGTGGACAGCCGTGCGAGGTGCGGTGGGCTCCAATTCGTGAGGTGGTCAGGTGGATGGAGAGTGGCCGGAGCCGTGAGCCGTGCGCCGTGCGGGTGGAGAGCGGCCGTGCCGTCGGTACCGCAGTGGCTGTCTGGCTATCCGCTGTCGTCTGTCGAGATTGGAGAGGCAAGCCGCAAGCAGTCAAAGCACAAATCTAAAAGTAGGGTGGAAAATAGACATTAAGATTTAAGACATATATATATGGTATAGATGGACGGCTAAGATTAAGTAAGCTATTAGGGTTAGTATACCGGGGCGGGGCGGGGCGGTGTAGGTAAATACCATACCCGCCCCTAACCCGCTGCGGGTTTTTTTTTAAATACCATACCCGCCCCACGACCCGGTCAAAGTCAAAAAAACCCGGTCCTATCGGGGCGGGGCGGGGCGGAAACCTGCGGGTTCGGATTTTTTTGCCATCCCTACTTGCTTGAGTGAAGCTTGAAGCTATGTTACTTGAAGTTAGGAACTTAAGGGGAGCTGAAAATGGAGGCAAGTAGAGCTCAAGAGCTAAAAATGGAAGAAGAGCTGAGAATTACCAAAATTTAGGTATATTTGCCACTGCCATCCGCTACACTGTCTGGCGGACGGAGTGGGGGAAAAGATGTGACACTATATTAGCCAAAAGTCGTATGCCATATAGTGTGGCAGATGACTTTTTGAGTGACAATTGTCAGGGTCAAAAAGTAGTCTGCTACACTATGTAGCAGACAGGAAGGGCGGGGCATTTTGGTCAAAAGGTCTGTCCCCCACACTGTGTGGTGGACAGTCTTTATTTTTAAAAAAAAGATCTGGGCCGTACATCCTTAAAGGATGGACGGCTAAAAGTGCGGGCAACTTAGCCCAATTTGCCCGCGCGGTCAACGGATATATATATATATATATATATATATATATATATATATATATATATTAATGCCAAGGAAAGTGGGTTCGTACCTACGTGGAGGTGCAACAAAGGCTGCAGTCCGAGTCAGCTTCCAAGTATGCAAAGTGAAAGACAGTAAGGGCAGAGAGCAAGGCTTCCCAAACAGGCCGTGAGAGATGGCAGTATTGTGGAGACAAGGCTGAGACAAACAGGGCCGGCAGTCAACACTCCAAATCAAGGTCCAAGTCCGGGTCCAATGTTATAGTCCAAAGTTATGTCCAATTTGTGTTTCTGTCTCTAGAATCCAAGAGCTCCCAAATTCTAGAGTGAGAAAGTGATTTTTGTAAGAATGAGCAAAAAGTCCTTGAATAAGTCATAAAGTCCACTATTTATAGGAAACAATGTGCATGTGTCATAAAATGCCACATGTCATCCCCTGGGAGTGACACATCACCAGGGGTCCAAAAATACCGGTTCTCCGTTAGACAGTCGGTTCCCAAATTAGCGTTACCTGCCCCACACAACGTCGCTCTACCTGTCTGAGAAGACTGACCACACCATAACGGCATAACATCATGATCAGAGTAAGCTCGTTGCCCCAGCCACCGGTCCAAGCCCTTACTGAATCCCACAAGGTGCGTCAAGAGACGCGTAGAGAACCTAACAGCGGTGAGGGTTTCCCCTATAGCCAACTGCTAGGCAGACTAGGCGCGATGCCCTCCAAAGACCTGCTCCCATCCCGGAGTGACCCGGGGGTCATCGTCCTAGGGGCGCCGATGATCACCGGTAACGTGAGTGGACATGGTCGTAGCTCAGTGCCTAGTGTTATGCAAGTCACCCCAGATGTGAAGACAATGATAACTTTGTGGTAACGAGCCTATCCCGTTGTGAATAGTCCTTGTACCGGAGCACTACGAGCGGAGCCCCTCAAAATGCTACACAGTCCGGATAGTGGGTTGAAGCATGTTCCACGTCCATGGTGTGGGCACATGGTGTGGTGAATAAGTGTGATGCCCAGAGGCCTGTAACATGCATGGGCATGGTGCCTACATCACAAGACCTGATCGTGGCGCATGGGCGCGATGCCAACGACTATCGCGGAGACAATACATGGTGCCGAGGCACGTATTACGGAAGTGGCGCATGGGCGCAGCGACGACCATCGCGGAGACGGCGCACGGGCGTGTGTCAGGTGTCCCAGAGATGGGGCATAAGTTGAGTGTGCATGTTATACCAAAATAATGAATGCAATATTTAGTAATGACAAAGTTGGGAGTGATGGTTCACAGTCGTCGGTGACGGGTCATTCGGCGGTAACGCGCCACTTTGGGCGACGGGCATCGCGGAGGCGGTGCAGGACCGGGGGTGACGGACGACGAACGTCGTGAGGTTGGTGTACGAGCAT